>CM041630.1:67392362-67504882 GCA_023333625.1 Bothriochloa decipiens
TGAAGACTAATTTGGTTAAATTAAATCAGCTAGCATCACATGAAAGGGAATCAAAATAAGCATATCATTTTTAGCCCAACATAATGGTACCTAAAATAATACTATCAGCCAAATTGACTCTAGCTTCTTCAGACAATTCCCACATCGTTGTTCATTGACTCCACATACCCTGAGCAAGAACAAGAAACCAAAAAACATATTCAGATAACAACTACCCAACTCGGCTGGGGCTTTCCATCGAACACCTGATGGGCACCCCTGTCCTCATTTAGCATAGAAAAGAAACAGTAGGAGTAACACAGGTGGAGGAGCAAAGAAACTGACTGTGTCGATGTTGACCAGAGGTACTTGAAGTCGAGGTTGGTGAAGAGGATGCGCCGATGCGGAACCAGAATCGAAGGCCAAACTTGAGGTCAGACCGGCGACGTGCGTGCAACGCGGAGTCACCCATCCCCAACACCAACAACACCGACTCTGGTCCTCCGCCTTCATGACCGCATGCCTCGGTGGCTCCCGCGCCTTGGCGACCCCCGCTGTGGAGGTGGTGAGGCCGTCAGCATCGTTGCGCCGCTACAACGGACGGGCACGGAGCGACGGCTGACTGGAGCTAGCCTGCACGGCTGTGCCACCGCCCTTGGAGCCTCCCGCGCTGGTGGGTCAACGCGCCGGCCACCAGGCTCCTGTGGCCGCCTGCGCCTACCAGTCTACCACTGCTTCGGAGAGAGAGCAGAAGAAAGAAGAGGAAAATGAGTCTGCTGCCATTCGTGAGAGAGAGGAAGCTTAAAGAAGACAGCAGAGCGGGCTCCGCAAGCGCACTGACCAATCGCAGCTCGACAGCGACTCTGCTCTGTAGCGCTGCCTCGAGCTTTGAAGCCGCGTCCGGGCCCGCAGGGGCTAAGACGGCCAACCACCAATCCACAACGGCATGCCGGAGCAGTTGCGGCTAACCGCGCTCAGAGGTGCCGCCACGGCATGCCATGGTGGCTCACCTTTGGACGGGCCTCGCTCTCCCGCACCTGCGCCTGCCGCCGGGCCTGGCCGCACCACCGCGCCGGGGAGCGCGCTCGCCCCGCTGCCGTGTTGCCCATGGTTTAACTGGTGGTGCGTGCGGCGGTCACGGCGGGCGCGCTCCTTCTCGGCCTCACGACGCCGAGCCGCGACCTCCTCATCGCGGCGCCGCGGGAGCTGGGGGCACTGCTGGAAGCGCCATCGGGGCTCGAACCATGGCGGCGGCTTGCCGTTGACGAGGCGGAAGGATGTCCGTGGACGCAAGCGCGTAGAAATCCACGCGCTGCACGATGCCCTGCTCGCCCGCGCCGCTAAGTAGCGTGATTACGCTATGCCTGGCCTAGCTCCACCACGTCCCCCACCACGGCCTCAACGCGCTCCACTGCTCCACCCGCCAAGAAGCTCCGCCGCGCCACGCCACAGAGAAAGCTCCGTCACGCTGCCGATTCGAGCCGCGCCGGGGAGGAGGACCGGGGAAGCTCGCCGAGGAAGACTGCGGAGACCGTGGAGCGTGGAGGAGGACCGGGGAAGCTCATCCGCGCTAGCCGTGGACGCCTCGCCTCGCCCTCACCCCGTGCTCACGCCCGTTCGCCGCCGGGGATGAGGAGGCCCGCCGTCACACCTCGCCTCGCCCTCGCGCCCTGCCGATTCAGAGCCGCGGGGACGGCTTCGGGGTGGACTTGGGCGGCGCCGCGGCGGGGGCCAGGGTGGCGGGCGCCAGGGCCGTCGAGGAAGAGCGAGGGAGGCAAAAATAATGAAGCCTGCCGCCTACCTCCTATCTTTTACATGAAAGGAGCAATGAAAGGACCATGGCGGTGCCCATATGCACTGCTCAGCCAACCATTGCTCGACAACAGCGGAGGGAAGCAGGCGACCAACGAGGAAACCCATCCGCAGGCCCCACCCGAAGGCCATACCATCTGCTGCAGCCTGAAGACTCTGCCTGAAAAATCGGCTTTATGCAGTGAACTGACCAATGGGCCCAGGACCCTCCAGCCAATGACGAGACGACAACAGCCGGAGACATGTCACAGAACCGACTAATTTATTAGAACACAAACACGTAATTCGCCATTAAGATAGCAAACTACATGATTGAGACCTAATAAATCCGGTAGTTATCCCAAACCTCGAAGGATTTCAAATATTTCCAGCACGGCCAAGATCGTAATAAGTTTAGCGATCACCATTCACAACATATCTAGTTCGCACATAGTTTTACACATCGAAGTACGAATAAAGTTATTACAATCCAAGTTCGAATTCGAAATAGCGAAAGCGATTAAGTTTAAATACACACACTTATTTCAAATACTGTGCCAGGTCCTCAGTTAATATCCAGCAAAAGCATAAGGTAGAGTAGAGTTACCATGCCCAAGGTCTAGTCATCACCCAACGCGGGATAGAAGCAGTGCTGGCAATAGCCATAGTACATCTCACCATCTACAACAACATGGGAATAAAACCCTGAGTACGAGAATATACTCAGCTAGACTTACCCGTCATAAACTAAAAATAAATTGACTCCAAGGAGTATGCAAGGCTGGATAAGTAGGATAGCTGACTCATTAAGTTGCGAAAAAATTTGCATTAAAGAATAATTTAACCTTCTAGCATAGTATTTTAACTGGATTAACCTTATCATGCTAGATTAGCACCTATACTAAATAAGCATGGTAATAATTATTCAACGAGAATAGTAACCAATTCCGGTTGAGTACCTTTCAACATCACGGCTCAACCATCTCATTGCTTTGTTCAAGTTATTATTACGATGCCGCTGCTCAAGTCAAGTATTCACTGTCTAGGAACGATGGCGATTATAATCGATTACTAACCAGCTGGCGGGTATTCCTCACACAAACCACACTCACCCACTAAAGTGAGATACAGATCACCGAAAATTCGATTTGAAAAATCGCGGGATCAACAGGAACCATCGTATCCGGGAACCGCCCGACTGCCTTATTCAGGGCGACCCTGACCTAGGACTTACTCTCCGCGTAACCCGTGGTCCCCCATCTTCTCCAATACGATGCGTACAGCAGGTCGACTCCCGGCCCAAACCAAACCCAGACTTCGCGGTCGGAACGACTTATCCTTCCAGCTAAATGTGAGGCATGCGTTCAATATGACTTGAGGACGTACAACGGACGGGGTCCTAGTTCGACACAGACGGGATAACCTCACCGAACCTCCAGTTCAGTCCCAACACCAATCCCGCCCGGTCTCGATTTATTATCTCCATATGGTTATCCAAGATAACAATGTATTCAACCATTCTGAGTCACCACCTATAACTCGCGGATGACAGGAAATCACCCGATTTCTACCGATCTAGTTAAAGCAAGGCTAAGCAGACAATCGCACCAGAACCTAACAGGGTTGAAGTATATACAGTGGGCAAGGAATATAAGTAATGCAGCAACGGTATAAAAACAACGCCTACAACTTAATGCATCAAACAAGTAAAGGACTCAAGTTAGATATTTTTGCAAACCACAGGGAGAATGCTCCAGGGCTTGCCTTTCAGGAAAGAGCTTGGCTGATGGTCGAGACTGAAAGTCCCTAGTTTGGTTTTGGGTAATTGATAAAACCTAAGGACTAACCTTGTTTCTAAGTGGATGATTTAGAGAAAGGTAGTCCATGCCAAGTGGAGCTCAATGTTGAGGCATGACATGAAGTTATGCAACCTAAGCATGGTGAAGATCAAGATGGGCTTGGCTCGATGGATCGGTTGGAAGTGTGAAGGGCAAGTTGAGGCTTCGAAGCGAAGGACCGTGCGACGGTGAAGCTTGGGCATGACTTGACGCCGATGGACCAACCAACGGTGAAGATCAAGTAATATCAAGATCGATGGACCAATACCGTTGCATGATGACATGGAGTGTCACGTATCATGTAAAGACTTGGCGGTTGAAGGATCGACAAAATGGGCTCAAGGCAAAGGTATAACCTATAGGGCCATTTTGTTTTTTGCACTCAAGACACCATAGAGGGTGTGAGTGGTTTAGGATCGATAGCCGAACTATGAAGAGGGGAGATCTTCGGTAATTCGGTTCATGAGTGCCACTAGGTCCATCATTTCATGTGATTGCATTTAGGATCTAGTGCACGATGAAAGTCCTTTGAAAATGCTTTGGAAAAATGCTAACACACATGCACATGGAGATGTCACTTGGTGGTGTTAGCACATTTGCAAAGGCGGCGGTATGATTGTAAAGTTGAGTTGGGTTTGGTAACCGCTCATCCTCCCCCCGAGCTTGCGAGGGGGGATTCGGCGCCTTCGGGAAAATGAGAGAGATATTTTCTATTGCGCCGGATGCAAATTCGTTGGAGAAAAGAGGGCGTCATCGCGGGATTGAGAATGCTCATATTCTAAGCGTCGGACGCTGAGCGCCGGACGCTGGCCCAGCGTCCGGACGCTACACAGAGAGTACCGGTTGAGAGACAGAGCGCCGGACGCTGCGCCGGACGCTTGCGCCGGACGCCGGCTCGGCACTGTTCAGCGTCTGACGCTCGTGAGAAATGAAGGCCGAGGTTTCAGCGCGTGTGAAGCGCCAGACGCCAGGGTGTGCGTCCGGACGCTACTCAGAGAGGGTTGCAGAGCAGTTGGTGTCGCCGGACGCTGGTCGTCGGACGCCGAGGGGTACCGCCAGACGCTGACGTGTCGTGGGAGTCGACCGTTGGAGGCTGAGCGGCAGAGGCGCCGGACGCGTCCGGCGCTAGCGGCAGACGCGTCTGGCGTGTGAAATCGAGCCGCCCAAGGGGCAATGGCTAGTTTCAAAGGATGGGGTTATAAATAGAAGGTGGCCGGCCCTTGTGGAGGTCTCTTGGCTTTTCTAACACTCTTGCACATCCTTTGAGCTAAAGCTTCTCCCTCCTACTCATCTCTCTTGCTTGATTGCTAATCTAGAGTGAGATTGAGTGATTCGAAGTGCATTGCATGAGTTGATTCATCTAGTGGCACTTGCGAGTCGTTTGGCCGGTGATTTCTTGTTACTCTTGGAGAGTACCGCTCCTAGCCGGCTTGGAGGTTGTTTGGAGGCGTTGGGAAGAGTTGGTGATTGTTCTTGCCCACCTCCGGTGATTGATTTGTAAGAGGTTCTTGTGCTTGTCCTCAGCGAAGTGCCAAAAGCAACTCTAGTGGAATGCGCGTGTCATTGAGTTACCACGCTTGAGAGTGGTGTCTTGCGGTTCCCTTGCGGGGGAGTGCCTTGCGGGGCAAGTGACTTGAGGGTCACACCGAGGATCCATCTAGGTGTTGGTCGACACAACCGGTGACGTAGCTTGTTGGTGCACAAGTGAACACCGGGTGAACAAAAATAATTGTGTCATCTTCTTGTTCCCGGTGATTGGTCTTCATATTGTGATTGTTGTCATATTGTATTGATTACATATCATATTGGTGATTGGCAACATCTTCTCTCCACCGTCGGTATAAGAATCACCTCTCTACCTTTCATTACTTTCAAGCACTTTTCTTGTGTAGCTTGTTTTTAGAATAGTTATTCTTGCTAGCTCTATAGATTAGAAAGTAGTAACATAGCCCTTGAGTGACATAGAAATCATACTTATACTAGATTTATAAATAGGAGGCTTGCTCACCTTGTAGGCTAGGCAAAACCGCGGTTACGCCATTTGTTATACTAATCAAGTTTTGTCTAGTGGTTTGTAGAATTTTAATAGGCTATTCACCCCCCTCTAGCCATCTAGGACCTTACAGGGACACTCGGGAAGATCAACCTCGGGATCCTCTTCTGCTGCTATCCCTGTACCAAGGCTTCCTGTTGGCCTTCCTCTCCTTGTACTCCGGGAACTACCGTTTCGAGCTCTGACGATCCTTTATGATGCATGGTGCGTATGAATACCACGAATACATAGTAAATACAAAGGTACATGCTGATGGTGAATGAATGCTCAGTTAAAGATAATGGACATGATTTTAAAACACGTATGATAAGCACATGTCATCTGCACTCTCTTCTACAAAAAATCGTATACAAGCATCACAATATATTTTACTTACACATTAAAAGGAATTATAAACGATAAATGTTTTGCACACTACCCTCTACTGAACCAAAACCAATAATAGATTACACCTATCACAACATCAGAAAAAGCATTATTATACACATGAAATACTAAATTAAAGCATTATTAATAAACCTAAATAATAGAGACAGAACTGCAACATGACCTTAGATTACTTAGAAAATCCTGTAAAAATTACAGAAGCTTAAGCATGCTTAATATAGACTACCATAAAATTTTTAGGTTAAAACAGTAAGTACTTTATCCTGCACAAAAATGATAAGGTAGCACAAATAAAAGGACATAAAATACTTTATACATAGAAAAATGTCAAACAACAGATCTCAGAATATTCTTAGCTCTAGATTAGCATAAAAACATCCTCCAAAAAGTTTCATACATAAATCACTTATATATTATTTATTATGAATTATTTATCATATGCTTGAAATAGGCACCATAATTAAACAAGACAATATATGTACATGACATAGCCTTTTAACATTTTTTGCAGATAGAGCATGACATAAGAAGACTAACAAACTTGGATTCATATTTTTCTGAGCAACAGAGAATTACTTATGCATTTTTAAAGATAAAGGCATTTAATAGGGATAAATAAATCTATACAGAAAAGTATCACAAAAATCACATTTCATATTTTTTATGCATAGATCTACTCATAAGAAAAATACTGCAACTTGAATCATCTCATTTGGACGAAAAATAAGCAAGATATGAATTTAGGAAGATTTAACCAAAATCTGGAAAATAAATTCTTTAAATCAAAATAGAAAACAGTTTTGCACCAAGAACCCTGGACTTTCCAATAATTAACCGAGCCCTATAAAGAAACTCTCTGTGTCTGGCCATTTTGCACTTAAGTCCAAAAAAGAATAGCATATTATGCACGTGATCCACACTGCAGGGGGAGGTCGCTGGCGGCGAGGTCACCGACCGAACTACGGCCACCACTAGACTCAACTCATCGACGCGAACCTGTTGGTGTACAAGAAGCAAGCTATCGCGGAGGAAAATGGCGGTAGCGATCAACGGCGCTGAGCGGCGGCGCTGCATGTCGGCGAACTTGCCGTAGTCGGCCACGGCGAGGTGCAAGAGCTAGCCTACAGGCTACAGCGAGCCAAGGCGACTCAGATTCACTAGAAAATGCAAAGAAAAGCTGGAAGAAATAACGACGGCGATGCACACCGGCGAGCGGCGGCTCGACCCACGACGGCGGTCGGCCAAAATCCGACGAACACAAACCCTAATCGATCCTATTAACTACATCAACCTGTTCTACTCATGCAGGCGACCATGATGCGCAAGATAAAGGAGGAAGAAAGGAAAGGCTGGCCACGGCGGGCCGCACGGCGGTCGGGTCGGCCATGGCCGGCGAAGGGGAAAACGGTCGATTCGACCTCTACCTTGGGTCTCGAGGGCAGGGAACGAGCGCAGGGCGTGTCTCACGCCATGGCGAAGCTGTGCGCGTGATCTGGGAAGAAAATGTGGCGGTGGCGATGCGCTGCGGTGGTTCGAGCTCACGGCGGCGGCAATGGCGCGCTGCGGCTCCGAGGAAAGAGAGGCAGAGGAAATGGCAGAGTGGAGTGAGGTGCTGAGTGCGATCGAGCGCTCGATGGAGTGGTGGGTGAGTGAGTTATGGCGAGGCGCGTCGGACGCATTGAAGTGAGCCGCTGAGCTCGGACAGCCGGGCCATGGCGTTGGGCGTCGTCGGGCGCGTGGCGTGCGTGCGGGGCTGGCCGAGGGCGCGTGGAGCGGCAGTGGGGTCCGGTCGGGCGCGGAGCAGGATCGGCGTGCGGCGCACGGGTGTGTGGGGCGAATGCCTGGCGTACGGCTGCCATGTGGCCGGCGTCGGCACGGACACCGTCGGCGCGAGGAAGAAGAAGAGAGGGAAGAAGGAGGCCGACGGGTGGGTCCCACTGCGCCAAGATTCGTGCAGAACTTGATTAACTCAATATTTTTCAAAATAATCCGAATTTGAAGAAGCTTGTAAAAGATGAAATGTTGCTCTCAATAAGTAGAACATTTCACTTTTAAACATCAAAGCCTAATTCTGCCAAGAATTTGAAATTCAAAAATGGGGATTTAAATCCATTTAAAATTAAAAGAAAAACATTTTTATAAATTATTTTTGACATTTTTATCCCACTTCCAAGCCTCTTCATGAAATGACCTAAAAATAAGTTTTGCTCCAAATAATTTTCTCTACAAACTTCATTTAACACTCAACCCCAAATAAGCAATCTATCACATAGCCTAGTTCAAATCAAAGCAAGCATATTTTTTATTTTATCATTTCATGTAAACAATGACTATACAAAGAGATGATTATGCTCATGATATGCAAGATAATGCATGCTTAACACCATGGGTGTTACAGGACAGCCGACCACGGGACGACACCGGCCCTGGCAACTTTACTCGCTGCTGACCACGCCTAGGAACAGTTTCACCCCGCCGGTCAACGAAACGCGAACCACTCATCACGAATCGGACGGCCACTATCTATTTTGCTACCGTGGATAGCTTGTGCGCATGTTTTGACCACAACAAATGTACTCTTTAAATTGTTCTGTTCAAGGCTTCATGCGTATATGTATCGACGTGCATCGAGTACTTTCTATTATGTGATGACTTGGGTTTGGGTGTGTACGGAGTATGGTTCAGATTATAGCTTCTAAATTGCACTAAATTTATCATGCAAAGTACGATAGGAGGGCTTAATTTGGTTCCATCCTGTGCACTGAATAACGCATACAAGACGCAGTTTACAATTTTGCCCATACTTTAGATTAATGAGCCTTTTCTGTCACAGCCTTGGTTTGCTTTGTTATTTCTTTGAAGGGAATTGAATCTAACCCTTCAAACTATCTCCAACCTCAAGACTGCTTAGGCAATGATGAGAGTTCAGTTCCTGCCAGTTGCAAAGGGATTTCCTTTTCCATCATGGACTTTTGATATGCTTGTTGATCAGGTAGGTGAGATTCTGAATTATGATCTGGGTTGCAAGTTTTGCCTTGACTTTTCTCACTGCATGACTACCTTCGTGTCCCGTCACCTATGAAGGAAAAAGTATGTATCTGCCATGGAAATCTGTTTAAGAGCCATACTAGCAAACGTGTCCCCTAAATATCACCAGCAGTTCAGTAATTGTATAATTACTCACTCAGTAAGCCATACTAGCAAATGTATCCCCTAAATGAAAACTGTTATCATTGATAGAGATAAGCCATCGCTTCTCTTTCTCTGTAGTAGAACAGTTGAAATGCACTGCTATGTTGTCAGGTTGTTGCTGATGCTATGTTTTCAGGCTGTTGGTCCTAGTCCTATACCAAGGCAAAAGGCAAGGCCATCCCACCAGCCGTGAGCATCTGTTCCACTTTCACTGTATCACTATTTGTCTAGGGGGATATCGACTCAGCCACTCAGGAAAAGTAAAACCATAAAGCAAATTGCAAAAAAAAAAAAAAAAAAGTCTAGGGTAATATCGGTTCAGAAAATGTAAAACCATGCGTTTGCAAAAATAAAATTGCATAAAATATTATCCAGAGAATATCGGCTGAGGAAATGTGACACCATGGCACTTGCAAAAGGGAAATTGAAAAAAGATTAGTGCGCATCCGGGGAATCGAACCCCGGTCAGTACCGTGGGAGGGTACTATGATACCACTACACCAGATGCGCTCTTGTGCTTAATTTAAAGTTTGTTTCTTATTCATCTATTTATACTCTGTACCCCTACACAAGATTTCAGCTTCTCGTCAAAAATATTCATTAGCTTTTACCAATCGCCATAGATGCCAGATTGGCAGGAAATGTAGGGCATGACATTTTATCTGGGGGTGCATTTTCGAATGGATGGAGTGCATCTGTCAACACTATCTGTCTATCATTTTTTTTTTTTTACAATTATCTGTCTATCTGACTGACTGATCTTCGGATGCTCCCTGTCCTTGCCAGTTGACAGTGCCAGCCAAATGGACGACGTGCATGGCAGTGGCAGGTTGCACCCACCACACGGCACGCCAGTGCCTTCCGCCTAAAAAGCTCGAGCGGACGCTGACCGTGACCGGACCGCCGGCCGTCATGCGCTGCACGCGTGGCCCGCTGCCGCCACCGCCACACCCCGAAGCGGAAAGGCGGCGACTAACCAAGAAACCAGACAGGGGCGGGCTGGTGCAGCAAGTTGCGGCGGCCGGCGGCCGGCGGCGGCACGGTGTGGGGCTACGCCGGCCACGTGAAGGCCCCGAAGCACGATGCGCCTCCGCGCGTCCCGCGTCCACGTATTCACGTGCGGGCCTCGTGCGACAATGCCCTCCGGTTCCCCTGTCTGTGCTGTGGCCCACGGCCTGCAGAGGCCTTTGAGCGCTGCATATTCTGCCGTGGTCCAATGGCCCGTGTGGATGTGGATGATTTGATTATTATTATTATTATTGCCGCGACAGCGACGTTCGCTCCGCCGGTGGATCTCAACTGAATGGTTCGCCGCGGCTGCCTTCCTTTTTTTTCTCCTCTCTGTGATGATATATATGATAAAAAAAATACTCCTATATATATCCTGTGTTCGATGCTGATGCTATTCCGTGACGAAAAGATAACAATTGGATTGGACATGGTGTCGGCGATTGGAGATGGTCAGATAGCGGCAATGCTATCCCGGCCTTAAGAAGCCTTCTAGAACTTTCCAGATGCTCTATGTACACTCTTTTTTTCCTTTAAAAATGCAATTCTAGCTTTAATACAAGTAAAAATTTCCTAGGTAGAAAACAATACTAACATTTATTTATTGAAATCGAATTAATAATAAAAAATAATTTAGAATTAATTTTGTGCTATTTGTTTGGTACCATACTTATTATTATTTTATATAAATTAATTTTAATTGTTTTTTACTTTTTTTGGGGACACAAGTGAGTGCTACGTTCAGGCACCCCACCTTTGTATTTTTTAGGCCGCTCTTTCATACGAAAATTAAGTCAAGCTATCCTTTTTCTATATAATTTAAGTTAAACTATCCCTTTTCTATATAAATTAAGTCAAACTCTCAAATTTACTCAAATGTGTACAATAATAAATTTTCAATTTCTTTTATACGAAATTGATCAAATTTAATGTAGTTTGTCCTAAGTCAGGCTTATATACTATTTAAGTATCGGTATATCACCCATGCCATGCTTTTTCACAATGCAAACATTAGTACTTTTTGTGTGCGTAAGAAGCCAAATGATGGCGCTATGCATTCTTAAACGATATATAAGAGCAACTCCAATAGTTTTATAAATGGGTTTTGCATTCTTGTTTTTACAAAAAAGTCTACAAAACTCCTGTTCAACGGTTTGGCAAATGAGCTTTGTATTTTTTTTAACTTGGCAAAATCCTGGGATAGATTGGCATATATGTAAGCTCGTGATCGGCATTTCGTCTCGCACGCTACTCCCCACGCACTCTTCCCTTTCATGCCGCCGGGTTTTCTTTTTTGCCACAAATTCCATTTTGCAAAGTGAATAATGGCAAACCGTTAGAGATGACTCTTTTTACCTTTGTCATATTTATTTGGGACTTGACAAACTCCCAATTTTGTCAAACAAAATATGTAAAACCGTTAGAGTTGCTCTAAGGCTACTCCAAATGCTTTATATAATGTTGTTGTATTCAAAAACTATTAGTACTCTCTCTTTTCTGAAAAAATTAACTTCTACGGTTGTCCTAAGTCAACCTCTTTTTAACAAACGATTTTATACAAGACTACTGGCATCTGTAACAATAAAAAGGCATTAGTCTTTTTTATACTAAGTTTGATGTAATGTAAAAATTCTATTTTAGAACAACTCTAGAAGTTGACTTGTTTAGAGAAAGAAGTATATATTTCACTAGAAGAGCGTTAAACTAGTAACAACTCCTACTCCGTCTTCTTTGTTCTTAATTTATTTATTTATTCCTTCTGTTGCTATCTCGATAGAAAAGGCTTCTGACTTTTCATCGATCCCCAATATGCTGATTCCTGAATTGAGGTCTCGAGTAGTTACTAAAGTAGATTATGCTGTGGAAATTGGAAAAAGGCATACATACTATGTGCCGAATCTCTTCCTACAACACATGTTGCTGTCAGATAGATGCAGCATATAGATAAACGTTTGGGGTATTTTTTTTTCCAAGAAAATGTGTACACTGCCCGGCCATGGTAACTGAAATTCTACTAAATGTGCAGCTCTTTTTTTTTTTTTTTTTTTTTGCCAGATAGTGCTTTTCCTCCATTTATGCAACTTCCCATGGAAGCATTTGTCGGACTGCTCTACTGAACAGGGCGTTTTGGTTGGCCCAATTTGTTTGCCCCACGAAGAGATATTGAGAAGAAAAAAGCATATGGAACATATATGTTGTATTATTAAAAAAGATGCTCAAACTCGATAACCAAACCCATGTCTGACTCGAGAGAAACACTGTCACAACACCTGCCCATCATGGTTTTCTAGCATGTTTTCAGTTGGGATGGATAACCCTATAAATAAGTTTTTCTCCAAGATTATTGAAATCAGAATCAGAGTTAAAACTTATGATCATTTTAGCTCAACTGTGCTAAAAATTCTATGTTGGATCAGAATTTCGGTCAAGGTCAGAATTCCTACGGGATTTCTGATCAGGGTGTTTGATTTAGTTTTTCCAATTGGAAACCGGACCTTGACCCAAATTTTTTTATACTTGTTTCCTGTTCAATTGTGTGGTTTCAATACTAACTTTCCAGGTTCTCCGATCCTAAAAAAAAGTTTCTAATCATGCGCATAAAAGTGCTCAAACGGCTAGTTTTGTAGGGTTATTAGGTACTTAATTATATCGCCTCACCCTTCTGTCTCTAGAGCCCTTTGCATCCACTAAGAACACTCTCCTAGATGTCTTTGAACTCTTCCCCACTCCCTCTTCATGTGACTATTGTTTGACCTGTGAGATCTAGAGAGTTGGGTTGAGAGATTAGGTGATTGAAAGTACTGAAGTTCTTTAACACTAGCGGATTTTGTCAAGCATTCGGTGAAATATGTTGCTACAATGTTGGATTTAAAGAATCCTAGATGGAAAATGAGTTTCCCTATAAGCTCTTGTGCTTGTGGTGAGCAGCAAGAAGTTTATGAATGCTGAGAGAAGGGATCAAGATAGTGAAGCGAGGAAACTTGCTGAAAGTGACCTAGATCCCTTGGGGCTCCTCAACACAGATGTAGGATTTACAGAGGTGAACTTGAACTTTGGTAAACAAATCAGGTGTCACCTTTTTTGTCCTTGTGTTTGTATTAGTTCAAGTGTACTTTTGGGCGGTTGGCCATGAACTACTTGTGTGTACGTTTGGGGATAAATCAACCTACTATATGTCCAATAATTCTTGGTAACAAGTACAATCGATTAAATAGGAGCAATATAATCTTTGTTGATTTGTGATTTCAGGTAACCCAATATATACCAGAAATTATGACCATGCTTTTCACTGTAAGTTCTATATTCTTTAGAATGTCATCCTATCTAATGAGAACACCCCACCTTCTATTAAGCTATATATATCTCAATTCTTTCAAAAAAAGGGAGAAACAACAAGTCCTATTTAGATCATCTTAGATCCGCACCACTGCCACACAATCATCCAATGATCGATACTTTGTTATGTGCATTTCCTCCATCGTAAGTTGTTAGGCTTCATATTCTAGTGTGTTTATCCGTGATGTACAGCATGCACATTCAACATTCCAATATGTATAAAACACTAGGGCCTTTTAACTTGCGCACCCTAACTGAACCAAACTCACTAGACCCTAGCTACAGCCGTGTACAGAGTCATTAGAGTTGAAGATTTGGAGTCTATAATCTTCTCGACGCAAAATAATCTTGGCATGTACAATGAGATCTATATTTCCGCCAATCCGTTCTAAATTGTATACGTTATTGTTGTCCTATCAAATCGTTCTAACTTTGATCAAGCTTGTAGAAAAACAATACACATACATCTACAATTAAAATTACGATATTAAAATTGTAAGCCGTTCTCGCTCTTTTAGATACAATGACTTTTATTAGATATCTAGATATAATTTGTATTTATATAAAAAAGAAAAACAGTGTATATAGAAAAGTCAGAACGACTTACAATTGAAGTGCTGATGACATATATGCAGAGCATGTAGTCAGAACAAACGTATGTGCATACGTAATACAAGTATGTGAACAAGGAGCCAGGAGGGATGGATCCGAGAGTAACTGTAAATGGGATCGAATCGAGGCACTTGCAATGCATGGGTGGTGCAGAAGAAGGAAGCATAAGCATCTTCTTTTGAGGAAAGTTGCAGTAGATGCAGTGCATGTCCTCCTCTCCTGTAATAGCGGCGGCGTCGGCAAGACGGCAGTACCAATCTGGGCATACGGGCATGAAGCGATGATCACCCGGCCGGCCCGGCCAGCAGAGAGACACAGCATGCAAGTTCATGCTGCGCCGGGCGCCCGGCCGGCCGGCTAGCTGGGACGACTACAAGTAGTGCACCTATCTAGCCATCCGCCTATTTATAGGCACACAGTCGTCAGACGGAACAGCAGCAGTGCCAGCAGCTAGCTAGCGTATCAGCGTGCAGTAGCAGTAGTAGCAGTGAGGCAGGCAGGCACAGATATAGAACGCCGATAGAGCAGTAGCTGTTGAGAGTTGAGCGACAGCGACAAGGGCGAGGATGACTGAGTCTGGCGCCGGCGTGTGGGTGTTCAAGAACGGCGTGATGCAGCTAGAGCAGCCGGCGGCGGCGAGCCGGAAGGCACTGATGTACTTGCCGACGAACGAGGTGGTGCGGTCGGTGGAGGCGCTGGAGCGGCGGCTGGGGACGCTGGGGTGGGAGCGCTACTACGAGAACGGCAGCATCGTGCAGCTCCACAAGCGCGACGGCGGCGCCGACCTCATCACCATCCCGCGCGACTTCGCCAGCCTCCGCTCCACCCACATGTACGACGTCGTCGTCAAGAACCGCGACCACTTCAAGGTCGTCGACGACGCCGAATAAGCTCGATCTAGCATGCATGCGTGTGCAGCAGTGCACAAGCACAACTGCGCTGATCGATCGATGCATGAGTTATATAGTATAAGGTATAGCTATAGATTGAAATATATGTATGGACAAACATATCATATGTATATGTGCAGAGCAGTGTGCGTGTGTACGCAGGTACATATTTCTAGCTTTGGTTTGGCTTGGCTTAAATTAGTTGCACGTCCAAGATGAGTTTGTGTGTCTGAAAGAGAGAGAGAGAGAGAGAAATTAAATATTATTATATTGATGCTGTGTTTTGTATATTGCCTTGATTTTGGTTTTTCTTTTCTTCGAAATTAACCAATTGTCCTGAGACTTGTTAATTTGCAGGGATTATTTGTAATTACTCCGATCCCTAAACAAATTAGTTTGTCCTCTTAGAAAATAGAAATGACGTACTTTGGCTGACTTGCAATATATGTGCACCTCCAAGAAAATCAAGCTAACAAGGGCAACAGCATCAGAAACAATTGCTTGCATGCCGTACAGCTAAATAATTGTGGCATTTGCGTTAACATCAGGACGTATGTCTGATGTGATCTACGATGTGGATTGAGCCGTCAATCTTGACCTTTATTTGTTTTTTATTATTATATATATCTGTAGGGAGTTCTTTTTAAAAAAAAATCATCTCAGATTCCTAATAATACCATTTTTTAGAAAAAAAATCAAAAAAGAAACTTTATTGGCTATCACTGTTGATGATTAGTTGGTTTCCGCCAAGCCAGCTTGCCGACGTATAAGCCCACAGAGAAATGCTACAGAAGCCTACAACCTTAGGCTAGCTAGCCAGAGGATTCGGAAGATTGACGGAGATAGACACAGAATTCCGTTAGGAAAGAACCAATTCAGCTCCCACTTGTCACTATAACACGTATGCACGTCGTGTGCAACATTAACGTCACGCGCCCATCTTTTCCCCAGATTTTTTTTAGATGACATTGCAAAACAATATAAATTCTTCTTTTTTATCAGCGGTAAGTGCACTGTCATACGGAGTACAGTATCATTTAAGAAGAGCAAATATGAATTCTTATATAGACCAGACCTGGAGGCACTGTGAGATCATCATGTTCGGACGACAATCCGATTGGTTGCTGTGTCCGTGATCATCATGCAATTTAATTCCGAGCGGTTGATCATACCACACGCATGTACTCACCGGAGACAGGTGGCCGTGCGACGACCGAGACGTCCTCTCCTCACGCAAAGGCACCGCGCCCCATTGGAGGCGGCGAGCAGCAGCTGCCTGCCACTGCAACCGGCGCAGGTCGGGCGGGGAAGAAAACAACAAGCCACCTGACCCACCTACCAACCCGACAGCCTTGCTTCCCATTGCAGACAAACAAATACCACTAGTAGCCCTGCATCCAGGTAGCATAGCATCCAGTCGGATCCGGTGGTGGGGCCCATCCTGCAGACACCGCCGATCAACCAACCTGATGGCTGCCGAGACGACGACCGCCCCAGCGCCACCCTCTCCTCCTACTCCGGCAGCGGAGGCAGGTGCCGCCGCGCCAAGCCGTCCGGTACGCAGAGTCAATTGCCTCTTGGGTGATCGAATCCACAATTCCCAGTTCGGTTGTGCTCATACTGTGCCTTCGCGTTCTGGTTCTTGACTTGCAGAGACTGTCAGGGTTCGAGCAGCTGGACGGGCGAGTCAAGGTGGTTCACTGGTTCAGAGGACGCGGCGCCACCAGGTTCTTCTTTGCAGCAGCAGAGTTTGGGCAACTTGGGCTGATCCTTGTGCTTGTGTTGTGTTGCAGGAGCTGACCTCGTCACAGGCGGAGTTGCTGGAGGGGATCCAGAAGCTGAAACAGGTGTGTATGGACTATCCAAGTAAATGCAGAAGAGTAGGGCTTGTGCAATTAATTAGCAGTGGCAACGAAACAAAAAGAGTTCAGAGAGTAGAGACACTTGGTTGGATTTGGGAAATTTGGTTGTTTTCATCATCAGATGCTGATGAGATGCAATTGGCTTACCTCTGTTTCAGGACGTGCAGAACTGGCGCTCCAACGTAGAGAAGCAGGTCAAGACATGTCAGAATGTGAGTTCTGCTCTGTCCTTTACCCCTCACCTTGGAAATTTCAGAATTCAGAATGCTATTTGTAGTAATGATATCATACCAGAGAGAAATGGTAGATATCTAGTGCCGGTAATTGAAGTTTGTTACTTACAGGAGCTCCAGGATCTGAAGAAAGGACTCGACTCTGAAGTGGAACAGCTGAAATCGGTGTGCCCTCTTTCTGTTGACTTTTCACAATTTTAGCTTGGTCTCTAGGAGCAGCACACCATCCTGTTATTTTGCTTGTAGGAAATGAAGGCGATTAGGTCTGCAATCCAGGAAGAGAAGGGCAATCTACCTGCACAAATTACAACTTTGGAGACGGTTGGTTTTATATGCGAAGAATCTATGTGATATAATGCTCTACTGAGCCATGCAGTTGCACAACAAACTACAATAATTTTCTTGTTTTGTAGAGCAATAACGATACAGAACGAACCTGGCAGACCCAAGACCAAGTACTGAAGGTTGCTACTGATGCTAGTATGGAAGAACAAACAGCACAAGCGTGAATTGGTTTACAGAGGTGAAGGCTGTTCTGCTGGATAAAGCTCCTTTCGATAGATCAAAAAGGGGAAAAGTCTGGCAGATACACTGAATCACATGGATTATCTGTATTATTTTTTGGATCCATACCAGCGAGTTTCTAAGTGCAAATATCTCTACAACAGTGACAGCAAATTGAAGTGAACATTTCAGACAATCTTGTCAATTGATACATTACATGTACAAGAACTGCTTGTTTTGTAACAATTACATGACTACTATTACAAACTCTAATTTGGAAATGAAGTCTGCACAACCACCTCTGCTTATAGTGTCTACACATGAAATTAAAAAAAAAAATGTTACCCAATGAGGATCTGAAATCTGGAGGATGATCATGTAATATTGCACATCAACATGTAATCATTTCTGCTATTTTCCTGCTTCATCACAGCTGGCTGAGAGATCACCTTACGTCATTTAAGTGAAATGCATCAACCTAGTACTCCATCCCACCTTGTAATTGACTAACATTATGCAGTCAATTCTGGACTGCCGGCCTCTTCAGTTGGTTTCCCCTAAAACCAAAGCTGCCTAAGAAACCTTAATTTGTTTGTGGTGAATATCTTTCCGGTTATCAGTGTGAAGGCTTCCTACAAGAGCAGAATATAGGGAGTCATCTGGAGTCAATCCAGCTTTCAACATATCATCATACAACTGGAATGCCTCCTCTGATCTCCCTTCCTTTGCCAGACCTGATATCAGAGCTGTATATGCCACGACGTTAGGTTCCATTCCCCTCTGCTTCATCTCTTCAAACAGCTTCAGTGCCACATCAACCTTCCCATTGACACAGTGCCCATGAACTAGCGATGCATAAGTGTATACATCTGGAACAAGCCCTTTCTTCTCCATCTCCTTTCTGAACCTCTCAGCCTCGCGGATGCTCCCCTTTTTGATGTACCCATCCATCATAACATTGTAGGTCACAACACTGGGTATTGCCCCTTTCCCTGCCATTTCTCGGAACAGCCTTCTAGCCTCCACCATGTCACCTTCCTTGCAATGTATGCTGATCAATGTAGTGTAGGCGACATGATTTGGCGCGACACCCTTCTCAATCATTATATGCAATAGAGTCTTGGCATCATCCATTCTATTCACCCTGCACAGTCCACGGGCTAGCGTGTTGTATGTGTAGACGTCCAGTTCAATGCCTGTTTTCTCCACGGCTGCCTTTACTTTAAGAGCATTGTCCACCATCCCTATACGGCAATAGCCATCAATCATCGTGTTGAAGATAATCTGGTTATGCCCTACACCTCGCCCTTGCATGTCTGCCAGCAGCATCTCTGCAGCCTCCATCTGCCCAATCTTGCAGAACCCATTGATCAATACTCCATATGTACGCTCGTTCGGCTCAACGCCACTGCCAACACATTCATCGAAAACCTCAGAGGCCCTCCGCACGTTCCCTGCTCGGCAGTACGCGTTGATCACAGCGGTGTAGAAGTACACATCCCCCGCAACATTCTTCTCCTTCATCTCATCAACCAGAGCCTCAACCTTGCTGATATCCCCAGCTGTCGAGAAACTATCGACAAGGATTGTATACGTCCCGACAGTCGCCTCGATGCCTTCATTCTCCATGATCTCCAGAAGCTCCTGGACACGCCCGTCATCCTTTTGGCGCACGTAACAGTCAAGCAGCGAGTTGTAGCACAGCGCATTCAGCGTCACGCCACGGCGAGGCATTTCGTCGAGCAGCCTTCGTGCGTCGTCCACGCGCCCCGACTTGCAAAATCCATCGACGACGACGGACGCGGCGAGCGGGGAGACGGATCCCGGGCACGAGCCGAGCGCCTACCTCAGGATGCCCGCGGCGTCCGCGAGCTGGCCGGCGCGGCGGAGCGAGAGGAGCGAGGACGTGAGCGATCGCGGGTCGACGCGGCCGAGGCGGGACACGGTGGCGTCAAGAGCCTCGGCCGCGCGGTCCGCCGCGCCCGCGTCCGCGTACGCGCGGAAGAGCATGTCGTGGAACGCCGCCACGGCGTGCGGCGGCGCGCCGCGCGGGAGGGACTTGGCGGCGAGGTCCTGGAACGGCACCGCCAGGAGGCGCGGCGTGAGCAGGGACGGGAGCGCGGACTTGGCGGCCGCGAAGCGACGCGCGGTCAGGAGCGACGCGAAGGCCGCGAGTGTCGGCGCGGCCGAGACGGGCGGCGCCATCGCGTCGCGTGACCTCGGCGGCGTGGGGAGGAGAGAAACAGACACTGGCAGGGGCCGGAAAGCGGGGGAGCGGAGGTTTGGGTCGTTTTGGGTGGACGGCATGACGGGCTGCCGGGTTCTGAACTTCTGATGGGCTCGGCCTGATTGGTTGGTTGGGTGGGCTGGTCCAGTAAACGCTTTGGCTGAGTGGGCTTAACAGTGGGCTCTAACGAGGCAAACCATACGTGAACACATTAACGTCCTCTCACAGTCTCACATCTCAAAAAGAAGGAAAAATTGTACTCCCCTAATTTTTGCCCAAGTCCGTTTTTGCTCCCTAAACTTCAAAACCAGACAAATCGACTCTCTCAAGTTTTCAATCTGCGCACTTTACCTCCCTAGAGCGGTGTTGAAGACGGTTTTATCATTTTATTTTTTATTTATTTTGATTGATTTTTTTAAAATCATAGTAAATCATAGAAAAATCATAAAATGAAAATTTTAATTTTTTTAATTCTATATGAGTAGATCTACACAATAAATATATAATATGGTATACTTAGGTGAAAGTTTTTGTAGATCTTAATCTATAGCAAAAACTTTATACTAAAATATACCATATTATATAGATTTACTCTATGGAGTCAAAAAACTAAATTTTCTATTTTATGATTTTTTGGATTTATAATGATTTTTCAAATATTCAGTTAAAATAAATAATAAACAAAACCACCTTCACAATAGCCCAAAAATGCACGATTTAAAAAGTTAAGGGAGTCGATTTGCTTGTTTTTGTGGTTCCAGAAGAAAAATAGACTTTCATAAAAATTGAGGAGTTGTGTTTATGGTAACAAACACCATGTTCAATTGAACTTATTAGCTCAACAGTGTTAGTCAGCTAAAAATCATCAGCCGACCAAAACAAAAAAATACTGTAGCGAAATTTTTTCAATTTTGCTATTGTAGCACTTTCGTTTGTATTTGACAAATATTGTCTAATCACGGACTAACTAGGATTAAAAGATTCATCTCATAATTTATAACCAAACTATGCAATTAGTTTTTTTATTTATATTTAATGCTTCATGCATATGTCTAAAGATTGATGTGATAAAAAGAGTAAAAAAAAACTTTAATTTGGTGGCATCTAAAGGCCGAAGTAGCAGTAAACAAGGCCCTGGTGTGAGCCGTTCCCAAGCTGCACATCAGCACAGGCGCGACCATGCAATGCAAGTTGCAAGGAGACACAGGCAATGCCACAGCAGCAGAGCAGAGAGCACAATGAAAAGAGGTGTGAGGGACAGAGGGCGCAGGATGTGACGCGGCCATGCCGATCTCCCGGTTCCGTACGTATGGCACGTTACACGGCGCCTCGCCTGCTGCGTCCCTGCGACGCCGCTCGTGCGCTGCCGGAGGTCGCCCCCTCGCGGCGGCGACAGACATGACCGCGCCTGCTGCGGCCGCCACGAGCGGCCATCTTGGCCATGACCGGTGCATGTGCACGTACTACGTGCGCAGTGCGTTACATACAGTCAGGACCTATACGTGCATGTGGACACGGCTACACGTGCGTGTGCATCGATCGTCGCCGGTCGATGTCGTGTGTTCATGCGTGCCCAAAAGCGGTCGATGTGGGCCTCTAGAACTTAGGAGCCGGCAAATGTTTTTTTATGAGAAATGTTGATTGATGATCACGTAAACACTCGTATTAGAGATAAGAATAGGTCGCTCCACCAAACAGAACATACTTTGGTCATATGAATACGTACATGGCATCTCCAAGCGTTATGTAAAAAAAAACAGCATCTCCAAGGATCTTCGAAAAGCGCCCTCTTTGTTAGGAGTGCTATTTGCATAAAAAAAATATTTTCAAATTTCAATAGTTTATGCTCTACAACATTTTTTATATCTTGTATGCCTGTAGAGAGCTGTTCTTGTTTTCCGTTTTGGCTAGCAAGAAATTTGAAATACAAGACGACTATATCTAGATAATCAGCTAAAAACGCTCTTGGAGGATATTTTTTTATCGAAGGATACTTTTTTAAGTTGCAAAAAAATGACAATCTTTTATGAAAAATCTCTATTTGTATACGGAGTTTTTTGGAGTTCCTATAATGAATCTAAAGGACTGGACTTAATAAAGTTTAAAATGAATCGATATAATCAGAACCATAATTACCAACCATACAGAACTGCACGTAGAAATGAAAATCCAATTACATGTCTCTTCACAATATATTCTATCGTGGTACTGTCTTCTCTTTATTACACTATCTTTGCTATCATGTAAACATAGTTTTCTATATAAGAAATCATTTGCGTTGAGCACTACTACCGGCAGGTAATTGCCCATGACACCTTCGCCTCCTCCCGCTGCTTGGACAACGATCTCGTAGAGAGTTACCCACTGCTTAGGGTTTGTCGTGCCGTCGTAGGAATTCAGATCATGGAGTATGAAATTTCTAGGCCAAACAACTGCTTGGAGCTGATCGGAGAGTGGTTTTAGTCCCAGAGCCTGGGGTATGCGCCTACGCGTGTCCCTATTGGAATTGAGGTGGTCACGAAGGTCGCCGTCCCCATGTTAGTCCACCTCTTGGTAAGCATTGTGGTTTCCATCACGGCCAGCACCTCGTGCGCCCCCGTGCTACGCTCCATGCCCGATATTGGTATTTATTACGCGCACGGCGCATGGTGAGCATTTCACCTAGAGATCTTTCTGATGGGTATAGTATTTATCCATAAGGAGAAAATATGCAAGACTGAACAAGACTATATACTTAGCCCCTGAGCAGTAGCGTAGCATAGACGGAGAATAAAGCATAGAGAAGATACATCTAGGTTTAGAGACGGCCCTAATGACCTAACGGTACGTAGTAACAGGTAAGATGCATGGGCGACCAAATCATTACATGAATATTTTTTAATTCGATGATATTCCATATTATTTCGAATAAGCATGGTTATGGTCATAACAATAGCCAACGTCGTCACACTGGTGCTAGCGAGGACTCTGTGTGTTGGCAGCGAGCGATGACTTATGCTGGTTCCTGCTATCAACTCACTTATACTAGCTAGCCGTAGCCATCACCATATGAGCATCAGATGTTGCTGCATGCATGGACCATCCACACACCCGGGCGAGGGAGCTGTGCGCGGCCGCCGGCGGGCAGTCGGCGCGGCACCGATCGATCGAAGAAAACACTCCCGAGCAGGCGAGCACGTACGCCTAGCCCGCTGGGAATGGCATGTACCAGCAGTACCGGCACAAGGACTCCAGGACCAGGAGGGAGGCGCCGATGTGGCTTGGTGTCTTCGCCTGCCTGGGCCCATGCGAGCCGAAGACGCCGAAGGGACACGGGCACGGACGGGAGGGGCATCTCGTCCGCCCACGGAAATACTGCGCCTGTACGGATTCGATCCGGGCGAAAACAGAGGCGATCCTGGCTGCTAGGGTCTTGGTGTACAGTAGGTGGTGGATCATGGATGCCAAGGCAGGCTTTCCGCTGCAGGGGAGTTAAATTGGCGAGACAACGAGTCCAGAGGGCGCGACTTTTGATGTAGAAAGCCTCCGAGGACTCTTCCTGCTTCTCCCTCCCTGCCAGGTGGCCAGGCCAGGCCCCAGCCCAGCGCCATCCTCGTTCTCGTCCTCGTCCACGGCTGCTTTTGGTGAGCTGAGCTAGGACGACGGTAGGACCCCGCTTCTCCGATCCGCCAATCCATGGCCACGGCGATGAGTGCGCTCCGAGATCCGACCGTCGTCCGAGCAACAAACCTGATCAGGAGAGATAGACTACTACTCATGCGGTGCAAGATAAGATTGGAGTTCGTTTCAGCAACGGATGGCGATAAGATTAGGGCGCCACCAACGGCTGACAAGCCTGCTAGCCAGGAAGGGTCACTCGCTGCTGGGAAAGCCTATATGCATATGTGTCAAATCCCTTTAGAAGAGACCTAATAGAGGTTATAGTAGTCACTTGTCAATTTAACCCTCACCAGAGGGTCGTTTATAAACTGCCCCCACCGGAGGGTCGCTTGTAAACTATCGTTTACATATATAAATACCAAGAGAAGGGCAAGGGGCAAGGTTCACCCTTCCCAAATCTAGTCCACAAACCCTAACTGTTTGGCTCCTCTTCTACTCTCCTGTTCGAGAACCGTGTTCCAACAGTTAACGCCCACCGTGCTCGGCACGAAACTTATTTTTAAGAGTCGGAAGTTGGAACCTTCGTCAATAGGAATATTCGGGACTTTCTCCCATCATTGACCTTCTCCATCACGACCTCTGTTGCGATCTCCGATTCATCATTGACTTTCATCAGCGGACCTTCTCAGACCTTCTCCGGTTTTTCGCCACCGGCCTTCTACCTCTGTCAACATACCTTCGTTGGGACCTTCGATTCTTCATCGACCTCCGTCAGCGGACCTTCTCCGGCATTCTCTGGATTTTTGCCACCGGCCTTCTACCTCAGTCGACATACCTCTGTCGGGACCTCCGATTCGTCATCGGCCTCCGTCAGCGGACCTTCTTCGGCCTTCTCTGGATTTTCGCCACCGGCCTTCTACATCCGTCGACATACCTCCGTCAGGACCTCTGATTCGTCATCGGCCCCCGTCAGCGGACCTTCTCCGGCCTTCTCTGGATTTTCGCCACCGGCCACCCGTCGCCTGTTCAGATGAATGCTCAGATAAGTTCTCGGGTCCAAGCAAAGACAAGCTCACCGTCGTTCTTTGACCAATAACATATACACGCACATTCCTCATTCCCAGTCATGCATGCAAGTAACCGACCAGAGTGGCGGAGGTCCGGGACCAAGTTTTTGCAGGAGCCTCCACTCAATATCAACTCCTCATCACGAGCCTCTGCTTACTTACATGTTGATGTTAAGCCATGCATGCTCTATTTTTTGCAGGAGCCTCCACTCAATATCAACTCCTCATCATGAGCCTCCACTCACTTACATGTTGATGTTAAACCATGCATGCTCTATATTTTGCAGGAGCCTCCGCTCAATATCAACCCCTCATCATGAGCCTCCGCTCACTTACATGTTGATGTTAAACCATACATGCTCTATTTTTTGTAGGAGCCTCCGCTCAATATCAACTCCTCGTCATGAGTCTCCGCTCACTTACATGTTGATGTTAAACCATGCATGCTCTATATTTTGCAGGAGCCTCCGCTCAATATCAACTCCTCATCATGAGCCTCTGCTCACTTACATGTTGATGTTAAACCATGCATGGTCTATTTTTTACAGGAGCCTCCGCTCAATATCAACTCCTCATCATGAGCCTCTGCTCACTTACATGTTAATGTTAAACCATGCATGCTCTATTTTTTGCAGGAGCCTCCGCTCAATATCAACTCAACATGAGCCTCCACTCACTTATATGTCAACCATGCATATCCTATTTTTGGCTTTTGCTATTTGTGGTTAACAACCAACGAATGTGCCAATACCTAATTATCGGCCTTGGGCGCCATTACTGCGTGCCGGGCCTCCGCTAGATATAAGAATTGAAGTGTGTCATCACCTCCGGCTAGTATTTTGTTTAGAATATCTTGGGCTATTTCTATTTGCTATTTCTATTTATACAGACCAACACCTTGCGCTATCACACCAGGTAAGTACTCAGTTTGCATCTGATCTTTGGCATAATATACATATCCAAGTACATTAATCTATACTCTAATTAATCAGCTTATCATAACATCTGAATTTGATTATCCTAACCTTCAATTTTGGTTACAATTCAATTACTTGAATTACGTATGCTCACATACATTACTAACTTTCATCTATGTTGAAAGCAACCCCGCTCTCAGGAACCAAACCAATGTGAGTAAATATTTCTCACAAGCCTATAAATTTTTGCACTAACAACTCTGATCTTTGCAATTTATTTTATCATGATCTTGCCATAACAATCTCTGGCTCTCAAAACAATTTTCCAAAACCAAACTTTGCATACAACTTGTCACCTTTGTGACCAAAAGTGTTGTCGCGACCTTCGCCACAACAAAAGCATGGCCTGAGGGGCTATACATGCTTGGCCATAGCTGGCTAGTTCAAAAACTTTTTACTTTTTCATATATTGGACCCCTGTTTGTTGCTAACATGCAGATCACCACCACTGTAAGTATATCGTACTCTCATAAAAAATATTTATCTTTTTTATACACATTTCCAACATCCCATAATACATGTGTAATAGCCAGAGACTGTGGCAGAACCTCCTAAATCATATGACCCACATGCATTATTATTGTCTAAATAGACTCCTAATAACCATGAATGTGTTCCATAAGACTTAAAAGGTCTGTTGGGAAAATCCCGAATCATCCACGATTCTTCGAGCAGGATCAATCATTACAAAGAGACATTGCAGTATTACAAAAATTCTATACAAATAAGATACCTCAGAGTAAAACAGCGGAAGGATTACAATAACATAAGTTTACAAACGTTTAGTTTCAAACCTTAAAAACCATAAGTTTAATTTGTACAAACCATAATACTAGTGGAGTAGCGATAGATAACTTTATTACAATACCCGGCGATAAGCTCTGCCCGAGAGCCAAACATTCTACTCGTCGTCACTCTCCGCAACGACTGTCATGCAACAAGGTGCAAAGCACTCCTGTCCATGGGACTCACCTGCAACAAGGGTTCAACAAATCCTGAGTACAAAAGTACTCAAAAAGACTGACCCGACAAAAAAGAGGGGGAAGACTCAGGAAATGCAGGCTAGAGGGACAAGGTAAGGCTCATAGGAATTTTTGCAGAAAAGCTCGACAGAAAGTAAAGTTGTAAAGCTTTAGCTCAAGATTATCAATCAACTCCATTTATAAACCTTAACCATAATTCAAGTTGTTACTACGATGATGAACACCGATCGAGTCTCCTTCTCCGAGAAGCAACGGTGATTCAAATCCATTTTATATACCCAGCTGGGACCTAGGTCACTGATATACAAGAGACTCTAACTCCTAAGCATATCATATGAACCGATATACCGGGATAACAATCGCAGCCATATATCACCACATGATACACGTGAGTACTTCAACCCAGTGTACCGATATACATGGGAACTTAAACCCACAGAATACCACACTATGACATATGTGGGAACTCTGACCCATAATATATCACTCCATGACATACCTGGGCTTCAACCCTCAGTATATCACTTCATACATATGGATTTTCTAATTTCTCGATATCACCGATTCACCATCGAACGGGACCTAGGGCATTAATAGATGGAAACACTACAGAGGGACTCCATTCCTAATGTAAGTTACCCGTCCGGACTCTATTTATTTACTATCATCATGTTTCCACAGATAAAACCATCCTCATCTTTTTCATTCTTTTACTTTTTGAAAACCTAACTAATTAAGCAGGACTAAGCATTACTACGCCTTTTCCATAAAATAGGTAGCAAGGATAATGGAAGTAAGATAGGTAATGCAGCTGGTAGGATATCACTCAACTCCTATTACCTTAATGCAATATTTCAGAATAGAAGCGATAAAACTTTTATCAAATCAAGGAAGGGTTTAAATGCATCCAGGGCTTGCCTTGGTGGTCGGGGTAGACGGTCTCGAGCTCTGGATCAACACCCAACTCCTGAGTCTGCTCTTCCTTGGGATCTGGTGCGACAACGTTAAACTCTCCGTTAACGGAAACTATACGATAAATGATATGCTTCAACATGATGGAATAGTAAACATGATGCTCGATGAATGCATGACCAGATTAAGGACTTAAGTACAACTTTCTTTCATGATAAAGTTGCAAGCCAACACCACTTACTTACTAAGTTTATTAAGATTAACTACTTCATTAATGAGGTTATTTAAGCACATAAAATAACGTTGATTAAACCCTAATGGCATGATCTAGGTAAGCGCAAACAATTAATTAAGGTGCCAAAGGTCATTAAGGTTAATGACCCAAGGTCATCAAGCAATCCCAAAGTCAAACAAACCTATAATGAATAAACATGATTAAAGGGGTTAATTAATTAAAAGCATAAAATAAAGGCATAAAATTCAAGTTGTCTAAATGACTTCAAAATTTTATTTTGAAAATATCTTGGTCTAATTAGATGGCAAAACAATTTTCAGAAATAAAAGCCAATTATTTTATTTATTAAAAATCATTAAAGATTTATTTTTTAATTAAAAGGGCTAATTGTAACTAATGCAAAAAGTACTCAAATTTGGCATTTCATATTTTTTCTATGTAGAGGACATCATAAAGAACATACACATAATTTTTTAGAATTTGTGGAGCTATACATGAATTACTATGAATTTTTAAAGAAAATACCAAATAAATCATTTTCTGAAATAAATAAAAGAAAAAGGAAAAATTGGCTCCCGACGTTGACCGACGGCAGGGCGATTTTGACCGGCGATATCTCGCCGACGGCGAGGTCTCTGGCAATGAGTTTGGGCTCTACGGACTCAGCGCAACAAGGCGATGCTTCTGGGCTAGTTAATGAGGCGGCGGACTTAGTGGAGCAGGTTCGTCGGCGGCGATGGCGGCACGGCCTCGCGGCGACACAGCGGTGAGGCTCACCGGAGCTTGTCTGGTGTGGCTAGCGTGTGCACAAGCTTCTATGCAATGCTGTGGACGCGATGCGCACGCTGAATAAGCCAGCGCACCACCCTAGCAGCTAAGGCGACGAGCATCGCGACGGTGGGCATGGCCGCGGCGGCGGCGACATGCGTGGAGCGGTGGCGACAGGGTGACCTGGGCCAAATCAAAGGCACGATCATGTGCAGGAGCTCACCGCGGTTCTGGCACGCTCGAAGATGAAGACTCGACGACGACGGAGGGATGAGCTCGGCGTGGACAGAAATGGCGGCGGCGAGCTCCGGTGGCACGAATGGCGTTTCGGCAAACTCTGTGCACCAAAGGCCAAACCAAGGAAAGCATAAGATGTAGGAGATGAAGTCGAACTAGGCTATTGAGAGAATTGAGAAAATGAGCACAGACGGTGATGAACGACGGCGATGAATTCGCGACGGCTCGGCGGCCAGCCGTGATGCAGACGACGACGTGCATGCGACTCAATCGATGAGAGCTTGCATTTCTAGGCCCAAACAAACCGCGAGGACGAGGTGGAGTTATTGGAAAAGAAAATGGAGGTGGGGCGCGCTCGGTGGTGGCAAATTTTGTCAGCGAACGAGGTCTACGTCGACGGCGACAGAGGAAGGAAAAGAAGGGAAACGGCGATGGCCGACCTTCATTTATAGCGCGGGGGCGAGGAATGGACGGCCGACACGCAGGCAGCGATCCTTCGAGCGGGAGGCGCGAGCTGGCAGCCACGGCAAGCCGGTATGGCGGCCATGAACATGGCGGCGACGGTGAGCAGTGAGGTGAAATGATGATGATGACGTCAGCAAATACTGTAGCAGGTGATGTCATTTTGAAATTTTGCAAATTACTCCTGAATTTATATAGGAACATGAAAATCTACAAAAATAAAGTTTGCATAACTTTTCAAGATCTATACTTTTCATTTTAACAAACATTTTTAAATTCTGCCTGGTTTTTGAAATATGAATTCAAATTCAAAAGGGAAACAAAACCCTAGAAACAAATATTTGAAATTACTTTTGATTTTTCAATAAAACTTGAAAATATTCAAATCTATGAAATGCTCAAATTTTCAAACCAAACATTTTTCATATACAAAGTTTTCCCAATTTATGCATAATATTTCAATTCTGAATTTAAAATCAAAAGGGGATAAATACTAGAAAATTGTATTTTTAAATTCATTTGAAATTCTTTTTGGAAACTTAAAAAACTTTGAATACCAAACTTGTAGCTCTTGTCAAGATCTACAAACTATCTTTTTAGAGTATCTCCAAATTTCTCATAGATATTGAAATATAAAAAGAGGGGTAAATTAGGGTTTTAAAATAAAGGGTTTTTGAAGGCGAATTCAAACTCGATTTGGTTTCTAAATTAATTGGTTGGTTATTAGTGATCACAAACATCATCCAAGGACATTTTTAGGTCAAAGACCAAATTACACCCTTGGTTGGCTAAATTGACTTTTGAAAAACATTTTATAGCTTTCTAATTTGAATTTAAATTTGAATTACAAGACTTGGGAATAAGCTTTGAAATCCAAATTCAACTTCAAATATGAAAATCATTTTTAAGGGTTCGACTTAGATTTATACACTATGCTTGACACTAATGTAAACACGGTTTACACCTCAAGTACATAGAATGTAAACTAAGTGTTTTAGAATCTAAACTATCACCATAATTCTCCAAACAAAGCCATTCTCATCTTTTTTATTCTTTTACCTTTTGAAAACCTAACTAATTAAACAGGGCTAAGCATTACTACGCATCTTCCAGTAACAGGTAACAAGGAATAAGGTAGTAAGACAGGTAATGCAGTTGGTAGGTTTTCACTCAACTCCCATTACTTAATGCAACATCTCATAATCGAAGCGATAAAACCTTTATAAAATAGAATAGGGTTTGAATGCATCCGGGACTTGCCTTGGTATTCGGAGAAGACAGTCTCGAGTCATGGATCAACTCCCAACTCCTGAGTCTGCTCTTCCTTGGGATTTGGTGCGACAACGTTAAACTCTCCGTTAACGAAAACTATACGATAAAAGCATATGCTTCAACATGATGGAATAGTAAACATGATACTCGATGGATGTATGACCAGTATAAAGGCTTGAGTACAACTTTTCTTCACGATAAAGTTTCAAGCCAACTAAAACTTACTTACTAAATTTATTAGGGTTAACTACGTCATTAAAGAAGTTTATTATACACATAAAATAACATTGATTAAACCCTAATGACATGATTAAGTAAGCGCAAAAAATTAATTAAAGTGCCAAAGGTCATTAGGGTTAATGACCTAAGGTCATCAATCAATCCGAAAATGAAACAAATCCTATAATGATTAACTTAATTAAACGGGATTAATTAATTATTTAAAAGCATAAAATAAAGGCATAAAAATTAAAGTTGTCTAATTGAGCTCAAAATTTTATTTTGAAAAGCTCTTGGTCTAATTAGATGGCAAAACAATTTTGAGAAATAAAAGCCAATTATTTATTTATTAAAAATCATTGAAGGTGTATTTTTCAATTAAAAGGGCTAATTTTTAAGTTATGCAAAAATTACTCAAATTTGATATTTCATATTTTCCCTAGATAGATGACATCCTACAGAACATACACAAAAATTGTAAGAATTTTTGGAGTTATACATGAATTACTATGATTTTTTAAAGAAAATAGCATTTAAATTATTTTCTGGAAAAAGAAAAAGGAAAAAGGAAATTCCTCCCGACGTTGAGCGGCGGCGGCCGGGTTTTGACCGGCGATTGCTCGCCGACGGCGAGGTCTCCAGCGACAAGGTTTGGTCCTACGTGCTCAGCTCGTCACGGTGAACAACTTGGACTAGTTAATGGAGTGGCGGGGCGACGGCGACGCACTGGCCGGTGGCCATGGCGGCACGGCGGTGCTGTGGTGCGGCAGAAAGGCATCACCGCAGTGTCTCCGATGACGGCGAGGCTATCTACATGTGCTACGCACCCTTGCGAACACAAACAGCAACAAAATGAGACCAAACTTGAACCCCAGCCGCAACGGCTACGCGCGCGGCGGAGCGGCAAGTTCGTGCCGGCGACGAGCTACGGTGACCGGCGGCCTCAACATGATAGAGAAGAAATTGAGGGTACAGACAGATGCATGAGCTCACCACGGGCATGGTGCACACGTTGATGAAGGCTCAGAGTGGCTGAGGCGAGCTGTAGCCGGCGGCGCTAATGGCGGCAGCGGTGCTCCGGCGGCAAGGTCCGCGTCACGGCGACTCCTGTGCACCATTAAGCCAGCCAAGATGCGCATGAGGGGCACGAGAAGATGGAGAACATGATAGAAGGGTTAATGGAAATATATATTCAACCTTGGCGGAGGTGGCCGGCGAGAAAGCTCGCGGCGGCTCGGCGACCGGTTGCGAGGAAGATGACGGTGTGCGGGCGCTATGGGCGATGAGGGCGGGCACTAGCTGGCTCAGAAGAAACGCAAGGTCGAGGCGAAGCTTCTGGGAAAAGCAATTGGACAGTGGTGGATCGACGACGACGAATTGGAGCGGCGGAGCAAGGTCGTCGGCGGCGGCGGTAGCGGGAAAGAAGAAGAAGAAGTCGGCCACAGCGCCCCTATTTATAGCCAGAGCTTGAGGAAAGGAAGGGCGACACGCGGCGAGGGTGCTTCGAGCGTCGGGGCGAGTTGGCGGCTGTGACATACACGGCGGTGGACGGCGGCGCGGCTTGACAAGCTGGCCATGGCGGCCGACGATAGGTCTCGGTGCTTTTCTTGAATATTACAGAAATGCCATTTGTCAAAAATAACAAATTACTTCAAAACTGATATAAGAACTTGAAAATCTCCAAAAGTAGAATTTGCATAACTTTTCAAGAACTACACTTTTCATTTAACTAGCATCCTAAAATTCTTTCTAGAATTTGAAATATGAATCCAAATTCAAAAGGGGAATAAAACCCTAGAAATAAACATTTGAAATTACTTTTGATTTTTCAATAAAACTTGAAAATCTTCAAAAATATGAAATGTTTAACTTTTCAAACCAAACATGTTTCATATATAAAGTTTTCCCAAATTATGTATAATTTTTGAATTATGACTTTAAAATCAAAGGGGGACAATTGTTGGAAAACTGTATTTTCATATTCATTTGAAATTATTTTTGGAAACTTGAAAAACTTTATATACCAACTTTGTAGCTCTTGTCAAGATCTACAAACTATATTTTTAGAGTATTCCCAAATTCCTTATAGATTTTGAATTATAGGAAAGGGGTAAAACCAGGTTTTGAAATAAAGGGTTTTTGAAACCGAATTCAAACTCGATTTGGTTTCTAAATTAATTGGTTGGTCATTAGTGATCACAAACATCATGCAAGGACATTTTTGGGTCAATGACCCAATGACACCCCTGGTTGACCAAGTTGACTTTCAAAAATCATTTTTATAGCTTTCTAATTTGAATTTAAATTTGAATTGCAAGACTTGGGAATAAGCTTTGAAATACAAATTCAACTTCAAATGTGGAAATCATTTTTAAGGGTTGAACATAGATTTATACACTATGCTTGACACTAGTGTAAACACGGTTTACACCTCAAGTACATAGAATATAAACCAAGTAATTTGGGATGACGTTCAAAAGTAGGGTTTTATTATTTCATGTGACAAAACATTTCAGAAGCACAATCCACCTATGAAATGTAAACTTGTTTTAGTTGATGCATGTCAAGGTTGACCTAAACATGAATGATTTGCAATGTATATGATGACATGGCAGAATTTTAGTTAATATAACACCAAAGGTGTTACAGCCCTTCCCCCTTAAAGAAATCTCGTTCCGAGATTGAAAGTCTTGAGTAAAGTAATGGAAAAGGAAATGTGTCAATAAAACACACTTCAACTAAGTACATAAGAGAAAAGGGTTTTTACAACTCACACTAAAGAAGTTACAACTCATAGAGGGAATTATAACTTAGATAGAAGCACAGAATTCTGGGAAATTCTCCAACAGGTAATCTTCTGATTCCCAAGTAGCTTCTTCTTCTGATTATTGATCCCATTGTATCTTGTACCACTTGATTGTCCTACTTCGAGTAACACGGTCTTTCTGATCCAAAACCCGGATTGGATACTCGGAATAAGTCAAGTCAGGTTCAAGTTCAATCCCTTCGACATCAATAACTTTATCTGGTAGCCAAAGACACTTCTTGAGTTGTGATACATGAAACACATTGTGTACAGCTGACAACTGTTCAGGAAATTATAGATGATATGATATCTTCCCAATTTGTGCCAAGATTTGAAATGGTCCAATATAACAAGGTGCTAGCTTGCCTTTAACTCCAAATCGAGTAACTCCCTTCATTGGTGACACCTTTAGATACACATAATCCCCCTTATTGAACCATAAGGGTCGACGCCTTTTGTCTGCATAACTCTTCTGACGAGACTATGCCACCTTTAAGTTTTGTTGTTGTAACACCTCTGGTGTTAAACTAACTAAAAACCTGCCATGTCATCATATGCATTGCAAAGCATCCATGTTTAGGTCAACCTTAATGTGCATTAACTAAAACAAGTTTATATTATATAGGTTGATTGAGTTTCTGTAATGTTTGTCACATGAAATAATAAAACCCTATTTTCGAATGCCATCGCAAATGCTTAATTTATACTCTATGTACTTGAGGTGTAAACTGTGTTTACACTAGTATCAAGCATAGTGTATAAGTCTAAGTCTAACCCTAAAAATGATTTCCATATTTGAAATTAAATTTGGATTTCCAAACTTATTTCTAAACCTGGCTATCCAAGTTTAAATTCAAATAGGAAATACTATAAAAGGTTTTTCAAAAGTCAATTTAGTCAACCAAGGGTGTCATTGGGTCAATGACCTAAAAATGTCCTTGGATGATGTTTGTGATCATTAATAACCAACCAATTAAGTTAGAAACCCGATTGAGTTTAAACCCCATTTCAAAAACCCTTTATTTCCAACCCTAGTTTTATCCCCTTTTCTCTAATTCAAATTCTATAAGGAATTTGGAGATACTCTAAAAAGACAGTTTGTAGATCTTGACAGGAGCTACAAAGTTGGTATACAAAATTTTTCAAGTTTCCAAAAGGAATTTCAAATTAATTTGAAAATACAGTTTCTAGCATTTATCTCCTTTTGAATTTAAAACCATAATTTAAAAATTATGCATAATTTGAGGAAACCTTGTACATGAAAAATGTTTGGTTTGACAAACTCAATATTTCATAGTTTTGAAGATTTTCAAGTTTTATTTAAAAATCAAAAGTAATTTCAAAAGTTTATTTCTAGGGTTAATCCCCTTTTCAAATCTGAATTCAAATTTTAAAATCTAAACAGAATTTGAAGATGCCCATTAAGGAAAAAGTGTAGCTCTTGAAAAGTTATGCAAATGATATTTTTGGAGATTTTCAAGTTCTTATATAAATTTGAGAGTAATTTGTATTTTAAACCGAGTGGCAATTCTGTAAATAACTTGAACAGCACCTAACCCTATCGGCGAACGCCATGGCCGGCTTCTCATCGCGCGCCGCCGTCCACCGCCGCACCTTCTCGGCCGCCCGCGCGCTCACAGACGCGCGAAGGTTCACCGTCGTCGTGTCACCTGCTCCTTCATCGGCCCCGAGCTATAAATACCGATCGGACGACGCCGTTCTTTTCCTTGCTTCCTCCCACCACCGTCGCCGACGATCTCCCTCCGCCGCCGAAATTCGCCGTCGACGCTCAATTTCTGTCCAATTGCTCTCGCCCAAAGTTCCGCAACTTCCTCACGGTCCTTTTGGGCCAGTCCGTGTTTTCTTTCATCGCCCGAGCTGCCTGCACGCAATCTTCTTCCTCGCGGCCAGTCAGTCGCGCCGCCGCCGCCATCTCCGCCGTTTGCTGTCGCCGGAGCGCATTACCGGAGGTCACCGTGCCGTTGTGCCATCGGAGCACCGCCGCCACCATCACCGCCATCGACCGCAGCTCAACCCAGCCACTCCGGACCTCTACTAACGTGCGCCTCAGCGCCGTGGTGAGCTCCTGCGTCTATTCGTGTTATCAATTTCATCCATCTCGCATCGGGAGTTGTTGTAGTGTAGTTCGAAGTCGTCGGAGTCCTACTCGAGGGCTCGGTCGACGAAGTCGAGGGGGTGACGGTCGAGGTGCGGGCTCGAATCGAGGGATCGAGTCGAGGGATCAAGTCGAGGGCATGAATCGAGGGGTGCACTGTTCTCGAGGGGTAGTCGAGGGTTGTACTGTTCTCGAAGGGTTCGAGTCGAGGGGTGTACTGGTCTCGAGGGGAGGCTCGTTCGTCGGGCGGAGTTCCGTTCTCGAGGGGAGGCTCGTTCGTCGGGCGGAGTTCCGTCCTCGAGGGGAGGCTCGTTCGCTGGGGGAAGTCTCGTCTTCGAGGCTGGTCCATTCGCTCGAGCGAAGTTCAGTCTTCGAGAGGATGCCCGAATTGTACCCTCGAATGTACAGTACCTAACCGACCGATAGATCCTCGAGCAGGCCTTGGCTTCGAGCTGTCATAGCCCGTCCGTGAGTTAGCCCGGCATGCTTTAGCCTGCGAACCCTCGAGCGTCGTTAGCTAACTCGTTGGACTCCACGTGTTGTGCTGAGACTGATGGACCAGACCAGGTCGCCGGAGACCTCACCGACGGCGAGGAATCGGCGGTCAACCGCCGCGCGGCCGTCGGTCAGCGCGGGGTTACTGTGCCGATTTTCTTTTTCTATTTTCAGAAAATGATTTAAATGCTATTTTCTTTGAAAATTCATAGTAATTCATTTATAGCTCCAAAAATTTTAAAAATTTTTGTGAGTAGTTTCCGTTAATGGAAAGTTAACGTTATCGCTCAGATCCTAAGGACGAGCAGATTCAAGAATCGGGAGCTGATCCAGAGTTTGAGAACCTCTACCCCGAACATCAAGGCAAGCCCCGGATACATTTAAACCCTGTTCTATTTATAAAAAGTTTTACCGCTTCAGCTCTGATATGTTGCATTTAGTAATAGGAGTTGAGTGAAAACCCACCAAATTGCATTACCTGTCTTATTCCTTATTCCTTGTTACCTATTGAAAGATAAGTAGTTATGCTTAGCCCTGCTTATTTATTTAATTGTTTAAAGGCAAAAGAATGAAAAAGATGAGATTGGTTTTTCTGTTGAAATCTTGATGATAATAATAAATCGAGTCCGGACGGCGAACTTGCACTGGGAATGGAGTCCCTCTGTAGTGTTCTCGTCTGTTGATGCCCTAGGTCCCGTCCGTTGGTGAACTGGATGATATCGAGAATTTAGAAATCCACATGCATGAAGTGGTATACGGATGGTTGGAGCCGTGTATGCCATGGAGTGACCTAGCGTGGGGTCAGAGAATCCCATCTGCTGTCATAGTGTGTTTTACTGTGGGGTTTAAGTTCCCATGTATCTCGGTACGCTGGGCCGCAGAGCTCACGTGTATCATGTGGTGATATACGGCTGAGGTTGTTATCCCGGTATATCGGTGTATCTGGGGTGCTTCGGAGTTAAAGTCTCCGGTATGCTCAGTCGCCTAGGTCCCAGCTGGGTATGAAAATGGATTCGAATCGCCGTTGCTTCTCGGAGAAGAAGACTCGATCGTTGTTCATCATCGTAGTAACAACTTGAACAAAAATTAAGGTTAATAATGGAGTTGGTTGATAATGGGAGATAGTCCCAGCAACTTCTCTTTCTGTAAAGATTTTCTGCAAAATTTCTTATCTCTTACAAGCCTTACCTTGTCCCTCTAGCCTGCATCTCTTGAGTCTCTACCCTTCTCTTTCGTTGGGTCAGTCTTGTTGAGTACTGTTGTACTCAGGGTTTGTTGAACCCCTGTTGCAGGTGAGCTGCATGGGCAGGAGTGTTATGCATCCTGCTGCATGACAGTCGTCGAGGAAAGCGACGACGAATAAATATATTAAGCTCTTGGGCAGAGCTTTTGTGTAATATTGTAATCTACTGCTACTCCACTACTATTATGGTTTGTATAACTTAAACCTATTCTTGTAAATATTGGAAACTCAGAGTTTGTAAATGTATGTTATTGTAAGTCTTCCGCTGTTTTACTCCGTGTTATTTTATTTAGATGAAACTGTTGTAATACTGCAATGTCTCTCTACAATGATTGATCCTGCTCGGAGAATCGTGGATGATTCGGGATTTACCCGACAGACTTTTTAAGTCGTATGGAACACAGTCATGGTTATTTGGAGTCTGTTTAGACAATAATCATGCGTGTGGGCCATATGATTTAGGAGGTTCTGCCACAGTTGTATTTGCTTAACTTTTTCTTCTATTTCTTTTACCAGATCCACTCCAAAAAATCTTCTTTCTCTAGGTTCTGACCAGCTTAATGGAGTTCTGCATCTGTGACCATATAGTGCTTCAAATGGTGCCATTTTGATGCTTTCTTGATAACTATTATTTTAAGAGAACTCTGCTAAAGGTAAACATTCATCCCACTTTTCTGGAAAATTAAGAACACAAGCCCTTAACATGTCTTCAAGTATCTGGTTCACTCTTTCAGTCTGACCTCCAGTTTGAGGATGATAGGCTGTACTGTGCAAAAGATCAGTACCTAGTGATTTTTGCAATTGTTTCCAAAATTTGTTAATGAATTGCGTGCCTCTGTCTGACATAATAGTTTTTGGTACACCATGAAGACTGATGATATGGCAGAACCTCCTAAATCATATGGCCCACATGCATGATTATTGTCTAAACAGACTCCAAATAACCATGAATGTGTTCCATAAGACTTAAAAGGTCTGTCGGGTAAATCCTGAATCATCCACAATTCTCCGAACAGGATCAATCATTACAAAGAGACATTGCATTATCACAATAGTTTTATACAAATAATGTACATCAGAGTAAAATAGCGGAAGGATTCCAATAACATAAGTTTACAAACCATTTAGTTCAAAACTTACAAACCATAAGTTGTATTATTACAAACCATATAGCGGTAGAGTAACAATATAAATTGTTACAAAAACCTTGATCATATCCTCTGCCCAAGAGCGAGACATCCTATTTGTCGTCACTCTCCGCAATGACTGCCATGCAGCAGGATGCGAAGCACTCCTGCTCATGGGACTCACCTGCAACAAGGGTTCAACAAACCCTGAGTCCAAAAGTACTCAACAAGACTGACCCGATGAAAGAAAATGGGTGAAGACTCAGGAAATGCAGGCTACAGGGTCAAGGTAAGGCTTGCAAGAGATAAGGATTTTTGCGAAAAAGCAATTACAGATAGTAAAGTTGTCTTGCTCTAGATCTGAATTACCAACCTACCTCATTTTGATACCTTATCTTCATTCAAGTTGTTACTACGATGATGAACAACGATCGAGTCTTCTTCTCCGAGAAGCAACGGCGATTCGAATCCATTTTCATACCCAGCTGGGACCTAGATCACTGGGATACCGGAGACTTTAACTCCGATGCATACCAGATCACAGATATACCGGGATAACAACCACAGCCATATATCACCACATGATACACATGAGCACTTTGACCCAGTGTACCGATATACGTGGGAACTTAAACCCACAGATAACACACTATGACATATGTGGGGACTCTGGCCCACTATATATCACTTCATGACATACGTGGGGACTCTGGCCCACTGTATACCACTTCATGCATGTGGATTTTCTAATTTCTTGATATCTCTAGATCACCATCAACACGGAGCCTAGGGCATAAACAGACAAAAACACTACAAAGGGACTCCTTTCCCAATGCAAGTTACCCGTCCGGACTCGATTTATTAACTATCACCATAATTCTCCAAACAAAGCCATTCTCATCTTTTTTATTCTTTTACCTTTTGAAAACCTAACTAATTAAACAGGGCTAAGCATTACTACGCATCTTCCAGTAACAGGTAACAAGGAATAAGGTAGTAAGACAGGTAATGCAGTTGGTAGGTTTTCACTCAACTCCTATTACTTAATGCAACATCTCATAATCGAAGCGATAAAACCTTTATAAAATAGAATAGGGTTTGAATGCATCCGAGGCTTGCCTTGGTATTCGGGGAAGATAGTCTCGAGTCATGGATCAACTCCCAACTCTTGAGTCTGCTCTTCCTTGGGATCTGGTGCGACAACGTTAAACTCTCCGTTAACGGAAACTATACGATAAAAGCATATGCTTCAACATGATGGAATAGTAAACATGATACTCGATGGATGCATGACCAGTTTAAAGGCTTGAGTACAACTTTTCTTCACGATAAAGTTTCAAGCCAACTAAAACTTACTTACTAAATTTATTAGGGTTAACTACGTCATTAAAGAAGTTTATTATACACATAAAATAACGTTCATTAAACCCTAATGACATGATTAAGGTAAGCGCAAATAATTAATTAAAGTACCAAAGGTCATTAGGGTTAATAACCTAAGGTCATCAATCAATCCCAAAGTTAAACAAATCCTATAATGATTAACTTAATTAAACGGGATTAATTAATTATTTAAAAGCATAAAATAAAGGCATAAAAATTAAAGTTGTCTAATTAAGCTCAAAATTTTATTTTAAAAAGCTCTTAGTCTAATTAGATGGTAAAACAATTTTCAAAATTAAAAGGCAATTATTTTATTTATTAAAAATCATTAAATGTGCATTTTTCAATTAAAAGGGCTAATTTTTAACTTATGCAAAAAGTACTCAAATTTGACATTTTATATTTTTTCTAGATAGATGACATCCTAGAGAACATACACAAAAATTTTTAGAATTTTTGGAGTTATACATGAATTACTATGATTTTTTTAAAGAAAATAGCATTTAAATTATTTTCTAGAAAAAATAAAAAGGAAAAAGGAAATTCCTCCCGACGTTGACCGGCGGCGGCCGGGTTTTGACCGGCGATTGCTCGCCGACGGCGAGGTCTCCGGTGACAAGGTTTGGTCCTACGTGCTCAGTTCGTCACGGTGAACAACTTGGGCTAGTTAATGGAGTGGCGGGGCGACGGCGGCGCACTGGCCGGCGGCCATGGTGACACGGCGGCGCGGTGGTGCGGCGGAAAGGCATCACCTGAGTGTCTCCAGCGACGGCGAGGCTATCTACATGCACTACGCACCCTTACGAACACAAACAGCAACAAAATGAGACCAAACTTGAACCCCAGCCGCAACGGCTACGCGCGCGGCGGAGCGGCAAGGTCGTGCCGGCGGCGAGCTATGGTGACCGGCGGCCTCAACACGATAGAGAAGAAATTGAGGGTACAGGCAGATGCAGGAGCTTAACACGGGCACGGTGCGCACGTTGATGAAGGCTCAAAGTGGCTGAGGCGAGCTGTAGCCGGCGGCGCTAATGGCGACAGCGGTGCTCCGGCGGCAAGGTCCGCTTCACGAGGACTCCTGTGCACCATTAAGCCAACCAAGATGCGCATGAGGGGTAGGAGAAGATGGAGAACATGATAGAAGGATTAACAAAAATATATATTCAACCTTGGCGGCAGTGGCCAGCGAGAAAGCTCGCGGCGGTTCGGCGACCGACCGCGAGGAAGATGACGGCGTGCGGGCGCTATGGGCGATGAGGGCGGGCACTAGTGGCTCAGAAGAAACGCAAGGTTGAGGCGGAGCTTCTGGCAAAAGCAATTGGATAGCGGTGGATCGACGGCGGCGAATTGGAGCGGCGGAGCAAGGTCATCGGCGGCGGCGGCGGCGGGAAATAAGACGAAGAAGTCGGCCACGGCGCCCCTATTTATAGCCAGAGCTCGAGGAAAGGAAGGGCGACACGCGGCGAGGGTGCTTCGAGCGTCGGGGCGAGCTGGCGGCCGTGGCATGCGCGGCGGTGGACGGCGGCGCGGCTTGAGAAGCCGGCCATGGCGGCCGACGATAGGTCTCGGTGCTGTTCTTGAATATTACAGAAATGCCACTTGTCGAAAATAACAAATTACATAAAAATTGATATAAGAACTTGAAAATATCTAAAAATAGAATTTGCATAACTTTTCAAGAGCTACACTTTTCATTTAACTGGCATCCTAAAATTCTGTCTAGAATTTGAAATATGAATTCAAATTCTAAAGAGGAATAAAACCCTAGAAATAAACATTTGAAATTACTTTTGATTTTTTAATAGAACTTGAAGATCTTCAAAAATATGAAATGTTTAGCTTTTCAAACCAAACATGTTTCATATATAAAGTTTTCCCAAATTATGTATAATTTTTAAATTATGATTTTAAATCAAAGGGGGACAATTGTTGGAAAACTGTATTTTCAAATTCATTTGAAATTATTTTTGGAAACTTGAAAACTTTATATACCAACTTTGTAGCTCTTGTTAAGATCTACAAACTATATTTTTAGATTATTCCCAAATTCCTTATAGATTTTGAATTATAGAAAAGGGGGTAAAACCAGGTTTTGAAATAAAGGGTTTTTGAAACCGAATTCAAACTCGATTTGGTTTCTAAATTAATTGGTTGGTCATTAGTGATCACAAACATCATCCAAGAACATTTTTAGGTCAATAACCCAATGACACCCTTGGTTGACCATGTTGACTTTCAAAAATTATTTTTATAGCTTTCTAATTTGAATTTAAATTTGAATTGCAAGACTTGGGAATAAGCTTTGAAATCCAAATTCAACTTCAAATGTGGAAATTATTTTTAAGGGTTGGACGTAGATTTATATACTATGCTTGACACTAGTGTAAACACGGTTTACACCTCAAGTACATAGAATATAAACCAAGTAATTTGGGATGACATTCGAAAGTAGGGTTTTATTATTTCATGTGATAAAACATTTCAGTAGCACAATCCACATATGAAATGTAAGCTTGTTTTAGTTGATGCATATCAAGGTTGACCTAAACATGAATGCTTTGTAGTGCATATGATGACATGACAGGGTTTTTAGTTAATATAACACCAAAGGTGTTACATTATCAGGCAACAGCCTCCGTCAATCATTGGACTTCATCAGTATATTGGACATTGTTAGTCAGTACCTCCACTAGCCAGTACCTCCACTTATCAGGCAACAACCTCTGTCAATCATTGGACTTCATTAGTATATTAGACCTTGTTAGTTAGTACCTTCACTAGTCAGTGACTTTATCATCGGTAAACAACCTCCGTTAGTTGGTAGCCTTCATCTATATTGGCTATCATGATGCAGTAGCCTCCGTCAGTTAGTGGTTTTCATCTATATTGGCAATCATCAGTTAGCAGCCTCCGCTAGTCAGTAGGCTTCATGTATATTGGTTATATTCAATCAACAGTCTTCGCAAGTCTGTGACCTTCATGTATAGTGGCTATCATCAATCAACAACCTCCGTGAGTCAATGGGCTTCATGTATATTGGTTACTATCAGCCAACAGCGATTCTCATCCGTCAGTGGCCTTCGTTGGTTATTGCCTTTCAATAGTTGATGGTTTTCCTAGTCATTGGTCTTCATTGTCTATTAATGGACTTCATCTATTGTTGGTTTTCGGAACCCTTGACACTTATTAACCCAACTCAGTGGCCTTCATCCGTTAGCTAGCAGCCTTCGTCAGTTACAGGCCTATGACAGTTGACAAACTTTGGTAGATAGTGGCCTTCGTCGGTGAGCTGGTTTTTCTCAGAAATAGACCTCTGTCAGCCCCCAACATTTGAACCCTCTAACGCTAATGTTTTCCTCTTTTTGCAGGTCATGTCGTTTAGTTTCTCTTTTCAAATTCTTATGATACGCATCAGTCCAATTTTATTTGGTCTAACCTTTACAGGAAACTAATATTTTTTATCTTTATTACTACAAGTCACATCTATACTCGTACAGGTTCTTGAATGACAGCCTCCGCTAGTCATTCAAAACTACAACCCCTTCAATTGAAGGTCATATCTCTTATATACAGAGCATAGCCTTAGCTGAAACTCAACCATATTTTTTACAGGCTACATAATATTTTTACCCCCATAAATATTTCTGGTGTGAATGATATAGTTCTCATCACATGAATGCATTCATACATTGCAACATTGCATAAGTTCAAATAGCACTGCATGGCCAAGGCCACCTAGAAGAAGCTCCGAAACATGGGCACCAGGACTCTGCATAAAAATCCTGGAAAAAGTCCTGAATCAATACAGGCACCAGGTCATAAAGCTCAGACTTTCATGCTACCTTCATGTATCAATTAAATGACTAACAATTTTTTTTGCAGCAAATAAAAAGCCAGCGTCTTTCTAAGTGTCGAAAGACTTGCAAAGCAAGTCAATATTCGACAAAGCTATAACACATAACCTAAGTCCCTAAAAATGCAGGAGATCAACTCCGGTGCATTTTGACGTGACTTCTCTGGCCTTCGACATGAGGCATCGATGTCTACATCAACATGACCTTCACCAAACTCTTCAGCATCAGGGGTTTTGCCACCATCTTCGACTAGTTCACCAGCATTGCCTCCGCCAGCCTTTGCAAAGCAGCCTTTGCAGAAGGGCCTTTGGAAAAACTTGCCTCCATCAATAGCACGAGGGGCTTCACCAACATCACCTTCTACGTCTACACCAAAATCATCTCCGCCAAACTTTTTACAGGAGGACCCTCGCAAAACAACATCAATGAACCTCTACAACTGACCTCCAGTAAAACTTTGGCACGAGAGGCTTCACCAACATCACCTTCAGCGTCTACACCAAAATCATCTCTGCTAAACATTTTGCAGGAGGACCCTCGCAAAATAACATCAGCGAACCTCTACAAGCGGCCTCCGCCAAAAACTTCAGCAAGAGGGGCTTCACCATCATCTCCATCAAGGTCGACCACACCTTCATCAACCATTCTGGCTCAAGGGGCTCACCGACATCTACTTCGACTGTTACAACTATATCGACAACGCCAAGTGTGGTCGAGTAATCACTCACGAGTGCTAGCCAAGAGGGGCTGGGGGAGTGCACCGGAGGACCAGTAGCTCTGGAGCATGACACTTTTTATCTAGCGCCCATGAGCGAATATTTGAAAATGGGGACCTCCGACTGAAGAATAGACAGAGACGAAGAACTCTGCACGAGGCGAAGTAGAAGACCTCTGCATCAAGAAAATTTGAAGATGGGGACCTCCGATTGAAGAACAGACAGAGATGAAGAACTCTGCATGAGGCGAAGTCGAAGACCTCCGCATCAAGAAAATTTGAAGCCGGTGACCTCCGATTGAAGAACAGACAGAGATGAACTCTGCACGAGGCAAAATCGAAGACCTCCGCATCAAGAAAATTTGAAGCCGGTGACCTCCAATTGAAGAACAGTCAGAGATGAAGAACTCTGCACGAGGCGAAGTCAAAGACCTCCACATCAAGAAAATTTTAAGCCAGTGACCTTCGATTGAAGAATAGTCGGAGATGAAGAACTCTGCAAGAGGTGAAGACGAAGACCTCCGCATCAAGAAAATTTGAGGCCGGTGACCTCCGATGGGACTCCCAAGAGTTAGAACATGTATAGGTTAGAGTCGTGCACGTGCTCTTTTCTCCGTACCCTTTTTTCAATAGGGTTTTTGGGATGGAGTTTTTAGCAAGACGTGCACGTTTGGGTTGCAAAGGACAGTCCTTGCAACCCATTTTTGAGTTGTATTGTGCCTCTTCATGTATGAGTAGCTACTAGGCCATGTAGTATCGTCCATGTCTTAGTAGCTAAGGGGCTACTGTTGGGGGAGCCCATATGTATATGGGCCAAATCCCCCTAAAAGAGGCCCAATATGGGGCTATAGTAGTTACTTGTCAATTTTACCCCTACCGGGGGGTCACTTGTAAACTGCTCCTACCGGAGGTCGCTTGTAAACTATCGTTTGCCTATATAAATACCAAGAGGAGGGCAAGGGGCAGGGTTCACCTTCCCAAACCTAGTCCACAAATCCTAGCTGCTTGGCTCCTCTTCCACTCTCCTGTTCGAGAACCGTGTTCCAACCTTACCCAATCAAAATGATAGAGGACCACAAAACTTACCGAGCTAGCGAGATGGCAAGCGCTAAGCTCACAAGCCTCCCCAGAAAACTTCAGTTACTGACACACTTACGGCTGAGCTGCTTTTAATTTTTTAACCGCTTGAAGTCTGCATGTTAGCTAGCGATTACAAATCGCTGTTGAGGACGCCCTTAGAGTGTGTTTCAGCAAATCGTTTCAGCAATGCACGTTGCACGCACGCACGCGTATATACTCCTAATGCAATTTTCAGGTGTGCGGACTGCGGAGTGCGGGTCCTTTTCCTGGTTGACGAGCGCTGTTCGCCTCGCCTCATCTTCGGCTGTGTTCAGCTGGTCAGTCAACTAGCTGAATTCGGCAGATCGCTAGCTGGTCTGCTCGTTACGTGACTTACGTTCAGCCAAATTCTGTTGTTGAGACATTTTTGCGGTGCAAGAAAGCTACTACACACCAACTACTCCACTAGTGACAGGGACTGTGTTCAATTCTGAACCCGTGACAATTTACGCCCCAAGCAGCAGGCATAAGCATCTTTCTGCTGCTGCTGGACTGGTACTAGTGGAGACCATGAGGAATGTGAATGTGCCATGGCTCCACACACAACCATGGGCCATGCATGGAATGGAATGGAACGGAACGGCGGCGGCGCCATGCATGGATCTTTGCTGCATGAACCAGCTGGCAGAGAAGAAGCGCGCGGCGCATGGGGGCTAGCTGCGTGCGTGGCCATGATGGAGGAAATTGGGATAAAAACCGTGAGCCATATGCCGGCCGGCCGTAGCATCATCCACCCGGTGCCGGTGGCCGGCCGAAGTGAATTGATTGATGAATCCCAGCGCCGCAGCCCGCGGGGCAGCAGAGGGCTACCCGGCTACGGCTAGGGCTGGCGCAGGCAGGGCGTCCGCTGTTCGAGGCGGTGGCTTGGGGGTGCTCGCATGGCGTTACATGCGCGGGCGTACGGCGCGTCCATGGGATGGAGCCCGGCCCCGGCGGCCGGCGGGCGAGGCGGGAGTAAATAAATACAGAAGGCGGCCAGGCGGAGGAGCCCCCGCAGCTTTTGCCTTTGGACAAGGAATAATCACCGTCCTCTACCCATGTTTACGGCTTTTAGTACGAGCCACTGGCCATTGTCAGTTTGAAGGTTAGGTTTAAGATTAATTTCTAGTATACTGATGTGCCAGTAGGAGTAAAAGTAATAAAGTATTGAAATAGATATATGATGATGTTGCTACTTCTTTTGTTTTATTTTACAATACAATTGATGTTGTCTCTGTTCTAAATTACAAGACTTTTTTACATCTATTTTGTACTATGTCTAGCTATAGTACATGAACATATATTACATCATTGTATGACGGAGGGAGTAATCTATTTTTGTTACAATTTTGTACTATTTTATGACGGAGGGAATAATATATGTTCATGTACATACGGTGATTATTTCTTGTCCATATGTTCATAATAATATACTATTTTGTACATATGTTCTAAGTCGATTTGACAAAAACATCAAATTGACTTATAATTTAGAAATGATGGTATTTTTTATCACTATAAAACTATCATCATCGTCTCTCGCTTCATTTAAATTATGTCATGTCACCTCATTTAATATGATAATATCCATACTAAGAGTTCGATATTATTATTTTAAATAATATAAAATACAATGAAACATCATTGAAACAATATACAGTTTTATTCTTTTGTTTGATAGACAGCTAATTGCATTAATAAATGTGTAGGTACATTATGTATATAGGCCTCTTCGTTCACCAATTTGATACTTTGTTATGTAGAGATGTGGAGACCTATATATTCCCTATGAATCCCTAGTATTCGATCTTTTACTTATCAAAAACTTTGCTACGTCATACAAACATTTATGTAACAATCTATTAAATACCTACCAAATAATTTAGATAAAACAAAACTCGACTTTATAGTAACGTTCGAGCTGCATGCCCTCTAGTCATAGTAGCACAAGTATTCCTACACACGTACAGTACTTCTATAAGATAATACTAGTAATAACAATACTGTAGTTTACATGTGGTTGTGGGAGCACAAGGGCTGTTTTGCTTATGCAGATTGGAGGACAGGTGCACGTACGGTACGGCACCCGGTGTTAAGGCTGACAACAGTTCACGAGCTCATCAGGTAGGAGTAAGATTTGTTCTTACAATTAGTAGATGTCAAAAGGAAAAGGCGGACGTATCTCCTGCCCTCCTCTCTCTGACTACTCCCTAGCGTTTGCCCTGGAAAATTCTCTTAAACTTGCAGTTCTAAAGGTCCATTTGTTTTGTAGTAGTAAATTAAACCTTTCTGTTCAAAATACTAGTCATATAGGGTGGCAATGTAGCAACTCTTTGACTAGCATATTTGTATGGGTAGGAACTAGGAAGACCTAGTTAGATGCCCTTCACTAATATTCCAAGTGCTTTGCTATCATAGTATAAAATATACTAGCTGTGTAGTTAGTTTTTTGGAGAAGAATTTAGAATAATCTGTGCGGCCGGCAAAAAAAAAATGTAACTTATTTCAGGACAAAATATTTCACTACAGAGAAACTAATGAACCGAGCTACTAAAATTCAAAAAAAAAAATGAACCGAAGCAACATACTTTGTTAAATTTATTAGACGAAGATTAACCAAATACCCTAATTGTCATCATACTCTCATTGTTCACGTCATCATCCCACGCATCCGCTGATTCGTAGAAAAAGGGTTAATTATCCACTAGTTACATTAAGGCCTTGTTTAGATGGCTAGAGTTAGAAATTTTTTTGCAACTATAGCACTTGCATTTGTATTTGATATTTATTGTCCAATTATTGATTAACTAGACTCAAAATATTCATCTTGTGATTTAGAACTAATCTATGTAATTGATTATTTTTAACTATATATGCAAAGATTGATATAATATTGATGTGACGTAAAGAGAGGAGAAAAAATTATAATTTTGAGATGAACTAAACAAAAGAGAAAGTCTATATGTTAACCGGTTGATTTGACCATTTGGCTCAACCGGGTGTTTTGGCCGTTCGATTTGCCCTGTGTGGTTCCATTTGATCGAGCTTTTGTTCCTATGGATGTGCCTTCGTTTGTTTGGCTGCCATGTGGACCCCATCTATCGGCGCTTTCTTTTAATTTTTGGAGACTCTGCATCCGGACAGATCTGTCCATTTCAGTTGTTCCCCATTCATTTCGTCCGCTCGTCTCCCTGGCGTCGTCGCCGCACCGCTCGTCGCCGACCTGCTCGGTGACCGCAGTCGCTGGTGATCCGCCGCACGCCGGTCGGCCTTTCTCTTCCGCTGCTTCCTTCCTCCTCGTGTCCTCGTTCGGTCATGGACATGGACGCAAATCTCCTCTGCGACAGTTCCCCATGCCTCTGCATCTCCCATTGCGGTGATTGTACCGTTTGTCCAGGTTCGTCCTCTCCTTACTCTTCTGATCTGTTCTATTTCCTGGCGACCGGAGGGTGCAGGCTGCTGATGGTGATGGGGGCATTGGAAGGGGGCTGGATGGTTTGTACGGCAGCTGCAAGGTGGCAGTTGAGATAGATCTGGTGCGCATGGCTTATTGCTTGATATTAGGGTATAGGGATTTTGTTCAGTTTGATGCATTTTAGAGGATTGATGAGGATAGATGATGTATATTATTATACTTTTGAAATTTGATTCTGATTGTCGATTTACTCTATCCCTAGTTTTTGTTTATGACATGGATCGGTTAGCATCTGATGTCCATACAAAATGAACTAATGAATCAACCCTTTGTAATTATTGGCATTTTATTTTGTTTGTATTTAAGTAGAGCTCCAATATGTGAACTGCTGGACTGTTATTTTTCTAATTGGGATGTGAACACCTCCTGAATCAACAACAACAACATAGCCTTTTGTCCCAAGCAAGTTGGGGTAGGTGTGAACACCTCCTGAATAGCTGCCTTTATTCTGAATGTGTAGAGCATTGAGCCTTTTTTTTTTTCTTTGGTCCTTTAGTCTATTGACAGGTTCATGTAAGATTTGGTTATAAGGCAATTACATTTAGCCTATGAAGTTTTATCTATTTTTGTTTTTTAGAGGATTCTCTATTTTTGTTTAAAAAACATTTTGGGCTAATTGGCACGTGATGTAAGTTGGGTATGAATGAGGTTGATGTTGGCTCCTATTATTAGCCATTTGAATACATGTATGTTTCTCCCTTTTTTATTCATTTCTGAAATAGTAGTATTATTTTAATTTTTGATATGTCAGTTCACTATAATAAAATTTTCACAATTTGTCTTTATGTCTTTGCCCCAATTTTTGGTTGCAAAGCTGGAGACACTGACCAATGGTGAACCTTCTGATTTGGAAGTGCAGCATGTTTGGCAAGTTACTGTTGTAAGGTACATGCTCTCAGGAATCCTGAATCTCTAGAGCTTTTGTGCACATATGGCGTTATGGAGCAAGCCATGTGGTAATAGTGTAATCATGCACAGCAGGAGCATGTTTAGCGTCATGCCCAGCAACCTTCTCTTGCAAGGAGCAAATTTGGAACTGTAGCATGCTTGGCAACTTTCAGGGACACATATGTAAGCGACCTTCTCTTGTCAACAACCCTGAATCTCTTTTGCTTTTTCATATGTGGCGCTGAAAGTCTAGAGGTTTGTTCTTGGCCTTATGGTGCTAGCATTGTGGACAGATTTCACTTTATTATTAGTTTTCTAGATATGAATCTTATTTATAGTTGAGTTCTTCTGCCATTGATCAATTCTTTGGATTTTACACGGCATAGAATAGGTAGCAAACTGAGTTTCTTTACTAGGTTGAGGGCATTGTTTTGATGCTCATAAGAGTGCAAACAAAAAATACTGACAATTCAGTTGGTGGCAGTAGATGCAATAAGGGTTCTTAGTTGGGTTCTAAGTTATGCAATGACTGACATCAATAGATAGTTGATAAAGTTAGTATGTGTTGTTAGTCAGTTCATCTACTGCTACTTGTTCAGTAACCAAAATTCTTGCTCTGTGTAGTTATGATTATTTTTACTGAGACCTTCGACTTTGGTTCTTACTTGCTCTATCCATCTGAATTTTTTTGCACTTGAGATGATGAAAATGTTTTTCTTCCATTGCCCACAGCAGTAATGCTACTGTGAATCAATGTAGCAGTTAACATTATTACCAGGCGGTGAATACATGAAAAGGCAGTTAACTAGTTGTATACAATAGCAGTTTTGCTTGTTTTATAGTGAACTGAATGATGACAAGTTGTGGAGAATGCAAAATTTTCTTCCATTTTAGTTTAGGTACTAACAAAGCTCCATACACTTGCACTTCATTTTTCTGAAATTTACGCTTAACTATTAAGTGTAAATTCTTTGAAATGATGGTGTAAGTAGTAACAATGGAATTTATCAATTTTTTTTTGTTCTATAAGTCCTTGAAAACTTCATCTGAAGGATGATATGTCTTAGTTGAACATATTCTTCAATCTCTGTGGTCTGAAATGGTAGATTTGTTTTCTTCTGTTGTCAGAGTAGCTAGTCATTTTTCTTTGGCATTAGATTCTCATTTTTCAGATCAAAATGTGTATTTGATATCTGCGTTTTTGGCAACTTGCAACTGAAAAGATATTGTTTCAATTCAAAGTACCACTGATTTTGCATTTACCACTGAAGTATACCTAATTCCTAGAAGTTATCTGCATATCTTTTTTGCAGGTTTTTATTGGTCTCTCGTTTCTTCTATTCTGAAGAGAATGTTTGACATTGCCATCATGTGATTAAGTTACAGGACATCTGATATGTGGTAATGCATTATATGAGCCCTCAATTTATGTGTTTATTGTTGTTAAATGTCAACACTGAAAATAGCTACTTGTTTGCTTTGTTCATGTACTGAATTCAAATTCAGTGGCACTTGTTTTGCATTTCCATTGTCTTTTACACTATCCTATTTGTGAACTTATACCAAAATGACTAGCGTAAATTTGTTGAACTGGTGGTGTAAGTTTCGTATGAATTTGGTGTAAGTTTATCATATGCTTGCTTTTGCAGTTTGCAATAATCTTTGGCAGGCATAAAAGTAAGTAGTAAATTTTATTATGTTAATAGTGGTAAGACAGATATGGGTAATTCTGTAGTTACTTTGAATATTTGGTTTGGCATTTGTAGAGTTTTTCATTTTTGTTAATTTTCTATTTGATATTTGCCTACCATAGAAAAAATTTGAAATTTTTGATTTTCCATTTGTTTAGTTTTTCATTTCTTTTAAATTCTATTTGATATCTGCCTTACATAGAAACAATTTGTTTTTGAAGATTTTGATTTGGATCTTTGTAATTTTGTTTCTTGTCATCAGTATTCAAAGTTTAATATTGATCACTGTTGCATTGATATACAGATTCTTAAGACGCAAGGTGGGATAGTTGGTATTGCTCTTGGCACTCTAGCAATGCTAGGTGTTCCCAGATTCACTGATGTATAGTGTCATTGAAGAAATTAGTAAATAGTGTTGCCTGATGGCTATAGGTCTCAAGAGAGTGGTAACCTCTGCAAAATTTTCTGATTTCTGGTTTGTCAGTGTTGGTTCAGCCCTTGGTGCTCAAAGTGATTTGATTGAAGGTTTATAGCTCTCTATGCTATGCCCTTGTTGCTTGGCTTGTTGCATGCCCACTCCATCATTTTGCATGTACCTGCATCTATCTGTTGTTTTGATGCCACTCACCATTGAGTATCTGATCGAGTTCAATTGCTGTGAATCCTTCCTTGCAAATGGAACGGTGGCTAGCGCAGAACAGAGAGGTTGTGAGGAAGAGCAGGCTAAGGAGTAAGCTGCGTTGCTTGGCATTGTCCTTCTGACTACTTTCATTGTCTTTTTTTGTTCACTGAAATTGTGGTTTGGCCTCTATGTTGGATGCAGGGTCATTGAAAGACTATGCCTTGTTGTTCTCTCTGTAGCATCATACTATGGTAAATAGCTTTGTAAAAAATGATTTTTGTTCTCTATCAATGGATAGTTCTTTTTCTTGTTCCTGTCCAAATTTGTCAAACTACCTGCCTAATCAACTTGCTGGTTAGCTTTCTTTCCTGGTTACGAATTGATTGATTTTGCCAAATGTTGTGCTTAGTATTCTAATGTGAGGGTTATTGGTGCCTTCTTGTTTTTTCTCCTCAAAAACAGCATGTAGTATGTACAAGTAATCAGTGCCAAAAAACTCACACTTGCTTTTTATGAAATTTACACTGCATTGATAAGTGTAAATTATTTTATTTCATGGTATAAGTTGGGTATAAGCCACTGGCTTGATCTTTTTTTGTTTCAAAATTTTTCATTTCTTTAAAATTTTCTTTTGTTATCTGCCTACTATAGAAAAAATTTGCATTATTTTATTTTTCCGTTAGATTTATTTTCCTTTGTAATGTGGCTACTATAGAATAAATTTGAAGATTTATATATTTGGATATGCATCTGTGAAGTATCAGTTTAATTTCCCTTTGTATTTTGGCATCTGTTGAAAAAAATCTGAAGATTTTTCGAGATTTGCATATTATTTTGTGAAGTATCAGTTTTCTTTTCCCTTTTGTATTTTGGCTACTATATAAGTTTTTTGTCAAGTACTAGTTTAATTTACTGCTAACTATGCAGTGTAATTTCATTGACAGGGTCATGTAAGTTTTGGTTATAGTATAGAGGTTTGTGCACTACATTATCCCTAGCAAGCAATGGGTAAGCGAAGTATCGGTTTTATGAAAGGGTCATTACATAGAGGCATTGGAATATGAATCTGTTATACCCCTAGTTACTATCAAGCTTATAGAGTATTTACAGTCTCCTATTAGTTTATTTATAGTGATGTGTGCATTGTAAATTTACTATTACAGTGGTGTAATTTTTCTGTATTTTGAGATGTAATCTGATTTGAAATGTACTAAATTGATTAGTGTAAATTTGTTGAACTGATGGTGTAAGTTCTTTCTAATTCAGATTTTTGGTTTTGTATTATCAACTTGTTCATATTTATAAGTTATTTGTTTTTTAATGCAGTGGTATAATTCAGATATTGTACTATTTGGCTTTGTTATATATTGTGTAAAGCATTTTAGTTTTTTTCCAACTATTATTCTAACAAATTATGTGTATATATTTGTATTTTGGTGGAGCCGGTTTGGCATCATGTCTCAACCGGTCGAGACATTTGGTAAATCACCTGGCTTTGCTTTCTAGCAAATGCCGGTTGATTTTTGTGTTTGTCTCAACCGGTTGAGGCTATTGTCTATTTCAACTGGATGTGAAGTAGACAAGCCCCAAACAAAACCTATACTTGTGTCATTAATCTTATCATTTTCTTACACGGAAACGTGATTTAGAATCAAATAAACCACACCGCGATGACCCGGAGGAAATAGAGTTTCCTCCAGTTGTACGGTCGCGCGCAGGACGTCAAACTAGCAGTGACCACGTAGTACTACTCTGCTGCCTATTATTACCGCTCATAAAGTTCAGCAGTGGTCGATGTCGTGGTTTTTGCTAGTGCGCGCGAGAGAAACCAGTGAAAAACTTACTGTTCTAGGGCCCACGGCGGCCGCTGCTGCTGTCACCGTGCTCGTAGGAGTATTGGAGTATTCAAGTCGCAGTCCATGTCAGCCAGCCTAGTTGTAAGCGAGTTGACCTAGCCAGGCTAGCCTGCGTTGCTCTCATCTTCCAGGTCCCCGGAGCCCGGACGATCTGATCCAATGCAACGCAGAGACGGTGCACGGCTCTACCTCTCCTCGTTCTGTTCTACTCGGAGAAAAAATTGGAGCCTTCATCAGATTCAGATCAGGCGCCCACGCGAGCGCAGAGCGCGGTGAAAACGACGCCCGTTATTACGGAGAGCCAGGGTGGGGGGTAAAAGAGAAGGAGGCGGCTTTTTGAGTGAATGCTGCATCTGCAGGGTTGGTGCTGCCTCTAATGGCCTGTCGAGTGTCGTGCTCCTCACCAAACCTCTGCACTGCCCCGCCGCCGGCCGCACCTGGAAATGGAACGGGTCGCTCGACATGGAGCCGAGCGGCGACACGTACAGTACGTTGGCACTGCCACTGCGCACTGTCTGCAGACGGGCAGATGGATGGAGACCGTGATGTCTCTCTTCTCTGCACAGGAGAGAGAGATGGACAAAAGAAATCTTATCAGGATCACATGCACCATCTTGCAAAAGCTGATTCTGTGTGTGTTATCAGCCATCTGATGGAGGAGGCAACCACTGCTAATCAGGGAGAGCAGCTGCCACGGCCACCATGATCGCATCATCATCATCATTCATCAGCGGCATCTGGCCTCCAACTCCCAATGATGTGACCAAATGTGGGTCTGGTGTCACCATCCCCTCCCGCTGCTGCCGGCGCCGCTGCTGGTCGGACCCGGACGAGATCCGCGCCCGGAGCCGGAGCCGGAGGACCCTGCCACGCCCCGCGACCTGGACCCACTCCTCCAACAGTATTACACGGTGGCTACGCTGGTTCGTTGGCCATTATAAAGGTTAGCTGGCCAAGCTTCCACGGCCCCCCTGGCATTGCCACCACCCCCACCCCCACCCCCACCCCCACGACCACAAACCACGCACAACAGAGACGTCCAGGAGCTCCCAGCTCAGCTACGGTCGTCCACGCGACGAGCTCCCTCCAGGCTACTCTAGCTCGCTCTCGCCATGGCGTCAGGGGAAGCAGAGCCGCTGCAGTACACGGTGAGCGAGCGCGACAGCGATAAGCTGCTTCGATTGCATTTCCTTGTCGCCTGACTGACGTCCTCTTCTCTCCTCTCTGTTCTCGCCGGCAGACCACCGCGCTGCGGGTGTCCATCCACTGCGAAGGCTGCAAGAAGAAGGTCAAGAAGGTGCTCCACAGCATCGAAGGTACGTGCGTATCGCTCGTGTCTTGGTTCTTCGTATCACCGTGAGACGACGGACTGGCTGACGGGGGTGTTTGTCTTCAGGCGTGTACAAGGTGACGGTGGACGCGGTGCAGCACAAGGTGACGGTCACCGGCAACGTTGAAGCCGACGCGCTCCTCCGGCGCCTGCACAAGGCCGGCAAGCAGGCGGCGCTCTGGCCTTCGCCGGCGCCGGTGCCGGCCCCCATCGCTGAGGCCAAGAAACCTGAGGAGGCCGCGCCTGCCGCGCTGCCACTGGCAGCCGGCGAGAGCTGCGCCGAGGACGCCGCGGACGCTAAGCCCAAGGAGGCGGAGGCCAAGGAGAAGGCGCCTGAGAAAGGCGACGGCAAGGAGAAGCCGGCCAAGGACAAGAAGGCCGAGAAAGGCGAGGCCGCGGCGAAACCTAACAAGGACGCAGAGGCGACCGCTGAGCCCAAGGAGCAGAAGGGATCCCCTGAGCCGGCGAAACAGGACACCGTCGAGGATACCGGCGCGGAGGAGCCCAGCGGCGGCGGTGGCAAGAAGGGCAAGAAGAATAAGAAGAACAAGCCCAAGGAAGGCGGCGAGGGGGAGGAGCCGGCCCCGGCCCCGGCCGACCCGGCCACAACCCCGGCAGCTCAGGAGAAGAAGGCGCCCCTGCAGCTGTCGTCGGTGCCAGCGTCGTCGCCGGGCCCCGAGCGCCCGCCGCACGGCGCGTTCCCGTACTACGCGGCGCAGCCGGTGCTGAGCTACAACGTGGCGCACCCAAGCTCCAGCGTGTCCTACTACGCGCCGACGCCCGGGGTGCCCATGCACCCGATGCCGCCGCCGCCGCAGATGGTACCCTATGGTTACCCTCCCTACCCGCCCATGGTGCCGGTGCCGGCGGAGTTCCTGTACGGCCCGCCGGGCATCCGGTCGTCCCCGCCGCAGGAGTCGTACAACAACATGTTCAACGAGGACAACGCCAACTCGTGCAGCCTCATGTGATTGTCGTGTCACGCCGCCGCGCCGATGTCCTCGAGCTTGTTGTAGTTTAGAGAGCGGCTCTCGTGATCGGTAAAGCCTCGTACGAGTCCTGTCAAATTAGGCGGTCAAAGCTCTTCTTGACCAGATTTTTTTTGACTCTTCGGCTCATCATGTAATCAGGTTATGGTGATATTCTAGTAGTACTGCACTTCAAATTGCAAAATGCCTTCCCACCTGTGGGTAGTAGTACGAGTACCATTTCCCTGTTATGAACTTGTGCAAATTTGAAATTCTGGCGAATTCCGAGCGCGGGTACGGTTGGTGAGTGAATTTTTAAGGAGCCCTGCAGGCGTTGTTGGTAGGGCAGTGAGGTTTAAATGTGCTAGTACGAGTAGCAATTGCCTAATTGGTGAGGAGTGGGGCAGGTGCTTTGAGGCGGGGCGGGACCCACACCCGGTGCAAGCAGGCAGGGTAATCAAAGGTGGGACCTGTTGGTTGACAGGCCTTTTCAAGGATGATTGCTTTCTGGTGTGCAGGGAATGTGTCAACAGTTTGTCACATGTAACGCAATGATTCCCTGCATCGTGTTTGCATTCTTGTAGACACCTTGTCCTGTTCGATACGTACTCTACGTGTATTCCATATTTAGACGACACTCCCAGTTACATGTACGTACTACACATGCTAGTGTGTCAACCTCGGTCCATGAATGAATTGAAGTCTGTTCAAATGAACTCAAAACATTGGCTTGAAACGATGGAACCGAAACCCTAAATCCTAGTTGGCTGGGTACACATGTTATTTGATGTATGGTGTATACTGTCGGTGTCTTTCTCTGACATCCTCCACGATACTTATTGAATCATTCTCATCATAAGTTTTCTAGCGATCTTATAGTCATCTCTCTTGATTCTCCTCATACCCCAATTGACAAATCAGCCTCTTGAGGATTTCTCTCCTCTAAATAGGGCGTTGGCGTACAAAGAGCAAATCATAGCCATTGTTTATAAAATCTCTAACTCAATGGTCCTATTCCGTTGGTAGACGAACCGACTAATTTTGGTTGATTCAATAATGTTATTTGAAAGAAAATAAGCTGAAATAAGATAAATAAACAGGGTCAATGTCCAATAGCCACGTGTGAAATGAACATCTTCGACATGATTTGGTGGCTCATTGGCTAACGAGCAACAATATCCTTTTGTTGTGGTAGTTTATACTTTAACCATAGTGGTTTGTCCGTGTGTCGTTTTTATACGTGTGGTGGTGCATTCTTTTGTCCTTTTCCTACCTTGTACTGCTAGGTTCATGAGTCAAACACGTATCCGCTGCTTCCAGCTTCGCCGGCATTAGTGGAAAAAATATTTTTGTGTGACTATCGCCTCCTCCGGCGAGTTTTTTCTTAAAAACATATTGGTAAATAATAAGTACGGAGTACATCTGATGTGAGTATTTGGAAGTTTTATGGGACATGGTGTTAAGGTGGCTGCCTCTAAGATCGTCGAGCAGCCGTGGTGCTGGAGCGAGTGTACTGTAAGGGCGGTCTCAACGGCGCTAGCGATTTCGCTAGGTGAGGTGGCAAAGAAACAATAAATAAAGGAAGTGTTTAATAGATGTGAGAGAATCAGCAACCACATGCAAGACACAGGAATTGTTGGGCAGTGTGCGAGACTATCGCTTCACTCGTCGCTGGTGAGATGAGTTCTTTGTTTCTCTTTCTTCTGGGTTGGGCAGAACTCAGCGGAACTCGCTCCTAGCTACTCCTCTCTGTCCTCAAATAACTTATTTTTTTAACTTTAAGACATTATGTTTAACCGTTTATCTTATTTAAATTTTTTATAAACATCCTCTACTTTAATATTTTAATAATCATTTATTTATTTTATAAATGGTGTAGTAGTACTGCTAGGCAGTAAAGTAGCCTGACGATACTGATGATAACGGTGGTAGTAGTTGGCAGGTGAGCAGCTGACGACGCCGGGCTGGGCATGCAGTGCAGTTGCAGTGGAGTGCAGGCGTTGGCGCACGCACGAGGTTTGCAATTACCGCGAGCGACGGGACGTGACGCGCAGTAGCGGTGCAGCCTCCTCGAGGTAGTCTACTACTAGACCTTGTTTAGATCAATAAATTTGGTCACTAAATTTATATAGGATTTATGTTCCCGTTATATTAAAATATTAACACATACATGAGTATTAATATAGATAAAATCAAAAACTAATTATACAGTTTTTTATACTTTACGAAATAAATATTTTAAACCTAATTAGTTAAAATTTAAATAATTTTTACCATATATAAACAAAATAATACAGAAATTCTGCTATAAAAATTTCAACGCCAGTTGGACGAACTAAACAAGACCCTGGTAGCGGAATGGAATCTGCTCCTACAGTAGGTTAGCTAGTAGGGGCCTACAGTAGTACCTCGAGGTAGCCTACTACTACTAGCGGCAGCGGCGGGTTAATGTTAATCTAATCCCGGCAGCGGCCGTAATTAATCCCCAAAGGCTGAGCCGATTTTGACGGCCAGCTCACTGTCACGGTCACGGTTGACGCCCGGCGCAATGCGGCAGGCAAGGCAGCCTGGGGCACCGCGCTAAGCGGTTTGCCCTTCCACGTCCGCCGCGCCCGCGCCCGCGTGTTTTCCCGTGTCCTCGCGCCGTTTCCACCTCGCGGCCCCCCTTGGCCGTTGCAGCTGCGCCGCCAGCGGGCGGGTGGCTGAGGCGATCAGACTTCTTCTTTCCCCTCGTACTCCCACTGGAAATTATGGTCTGAAGAGGAATTGATGGCTGCGCCGGCGGATGCGGCGCCGATAGACGGCTGCAAACTTTGTTCTCTAGCGCCTGGCCTTTTGCGCTGCGGCATGGCGCCGCCCCCGCCTACCTGACGCTGCCGGGCCGCGGAGGAGGCCGGCGAGCCAGTGCGCCTGCGTGCCTGCTGTGGTGCTAGCCGGTGGCCGCTGCTGCATGATGCCTCGCTCGCTCCTGCTGGCGCTGCATGCAGCGGCAAGTGCTTGAATGAATGAATGAATACTGTACTGTACTGTACTGACGACGAGTGAGTGAGATCGACAAGGCAGGAGGATCTACGTAGTTCTCCGTACTCCGTACTCCTCTTCCTACTCGTGATCAAGGCGGCCTGCTCAGTCACTGCTCACCGCCAGAGATAGCCGGAGGGTTTCATCTCTCATGGTCATGGCCCAGAAGGCGGCCAGGCCCTTCGTCTTCAATGTCAATGCCAGGCGCCGCAGCCCCGCAGCAGCACCAGGCATTCATTCATGGCGCTCGTTCATGGCATGCGCATTGCGTTGGCCAACCAATCACATTACTCACATCCCAAGCATTGCGAGATTCGTTTCCTCATTCAGCATTGCCGTATAACAAGACTGCATCAGTTCGATCGGTTCAAATATGGAGTGCGCACCGAGTGCAAGTAGTAAGCCTTTGGTCTACCAAAGTACCAAGTACAAGTAGATGTCATTTTCTATGTGCCCCCGGCCGCAAGCTAACAAATCTTTTTGAATTTAGTAGAGTGGCAATTAGGAGATGATCTAACTAAATCTTGCTAGGCCAGGCCTAAGTGAGATACTACTTGTGAAACCTTTGCAAGAAAGGCGACATATAGGATTAGCATGTCCTTTTTGAATTGACCCACAAAATACTAATATACGCACTGTATTCACCATCTAGTACATGCTTGCTTAGCTAGGACGACGACTGGGAGTAATGTAGATCCTCTCTGAAAACAACCATTTCATCGCCGCACCGCACTCATGTCTCTGCACGTGCTACCGTGGAGGTACTAGTACGGTAATGCAGGCGATTAGTATCAGGGTGTGTTTAGTTCTCGTGAATTTTGAAAGGATATGTCATCTCATGTCACCTCAGTACATTGTAGCATTTCGTTTATATTTTATAAAAATTATCCAAATTTTGAGTAACTAGATTTAAAATATTCGTTTCGTAAAGTATAACAAAACTATATAATTAATTTTTGATTTTATCTATATTTAGTACTCCATGCATGTGCCGATATTTTAATGTGATGGATGATAGAAATTCTATATAGTAAATTTTGAAATGATTTCTGGATAACTAAATGAATTCTGAAAAAAAGGAGATCTTGTTGGGTCCATTCGCATTCATTCAGATTCAGATCGAGTGCAGTACCAGTACGATGCGTGCCATCGCTTTGATTAGTATCTGACCTGCTGACGCTGTGTCATGTGTGCGCTAGCTTAGCTAGCTCTCCTAACTAGCTTTTGTCAGCCGGCCAGCCTGGTACTCACTCGGATCGAGTCCTTAGCTCGGAAGCAATTAGCCCCGGTCCAGGCCATGATTACCATGGTTGAAAGCTCACTCTCACCACTGATGCTTTCGGAAAAGCCGGCATCCATGGCCTTTAGCTTTGTTTTTTATTTATATATATCCATGCGCTTCGTCAATCACACACAAAAAAAGTCATCAAGTGCTGTACAGCCGTAGACTGAAGACAGCAGAGCACTATACTATATCATCCCATTCTCCAGTTGATCACAAAAGCCCGGCAAAAGAGACTAGACCAAACTAGAAAATGAACGGTACTGAGTGTTACACTTCTTAATCAACAGGGCTAGTTTTTTTTTTTCAACAGAGCTAGCTTTTTTTTTTGGCGATATTCAACAGAGCTAGCTAGGTCACAGAGGCTGTGACAAAAGTGTAATCTTTTTTGGAGGGACATTGGTCCGTTGAAGCTCATGGGCCAAGAAAGCACGCTAGGCCTGGTCCAGCATGTGAGTAGCCAGCAGCGGTCAGCCCATCAAGATCCAGGACTTGTGTGTCGGGCCGGCGGGCTGGCTGCTGTTGTTCCGCGCAGTGGGAGGGCGCGAATCTGCCTGTTCGTTCCTTTCGTGTTGCATGGTTCAAACGTGCAATGCAACCGAGATCAATCCCTGAAAAAGTTTATGATGCCTTAGTGTGTATTCCTTCCTTGCAACTCGAGCAACCTGACATAAAAGTTTTTTTTTTTCTCGAACACGCAGACCTGAGTACCTGACATACAAACTTAAGCATAGTTCTACAAACATCGATCAGTATTTTGCGTGGTGAATGGTCAGCCTTCAGCAGGGAGCAGTTCGAAGAGATGGCTGCCGGAGAAACGGAACAGTCCATCAGCCCGCAGGCTGCGGTAGGAAATGTCGTGTCAATCCCCGCTCTGCCCACCACCATGTGTTCCGAGCTTCTCATGGCGGCATGCCATGGCAACCACCAGCAACTGGCGAGCCTCCTCGACAGGGAATGCCATCCGCCAGATGCCGCGGAGGCAGTGCAGCTTCCTACCGGCGCCGGCGCGGGCATGGCATCTGCATCTCAAGCAGCCGCGGTCGTCATCGGCATAGACCGCAGCAGTGGCGCCACGACGGTCTGCTCCGCCGCGCCGGCGTCGTCATCGTGGCTCCTACGCTGCCTCACCCCGGACGGGGACTCCGCGCTCCACCTCGTCGCAGGCGCTGGAGACAACGACGCGTACCTGAAGAGCGCCATGGTGATCTACGACAAGGACAGGCGACTCTTGGGGACACAGAACAGAGGGGACAGCACGCCGTACCACCGCGCCGCCAGGGCCGGCAACGTCGCGATGTTCTCCCTTCTGGTCAGTCTGGCTAGAGCAGAAGCGGGAGCAGGCGCCGCCGGGAGGGTGGAGGCCGTCCTGAGGACGCGAAACGCGACCGGGGAGACGGCGTTGCACGAGGCGATCCGCGCCGGCGACATGCGCGCGGTGGACGTCCTGATGGCGGCCGACCCTTGCCTGGCCCGGTTCCCGCCGGACGACGGCGCCTCGCCGCTGTTCCTGGCCGTCTCGCTGTGCCGGTACGGCATCGCACGTCAGCTGCACGCCAGGGACAGCCGGCTGTCCTACGCTGGACCGCATGGACAAAATGCGTTGCATGCCGCGGTTCTTCGGAGCACAGGTGCGTGTGCGTTTGCCACTAAGGAGTATAAGTAGTGCATTTTTTTTAAGGGAAGAGAGACTATATTAAATCATGCTTGGCACAGCACGTGTATCCCTAAATTGCACATGAAAAACTTGAAATAAAAAAAACCTAATATTGGGAACAGAGACTTCGTAGGTGCTCTAATTATTCAAAACATATATACCATGAAGTTCCTAAAACTTTGTATAGTAACCAAAAACTTATGGTATAGGAACAACAAATTTATAATATGGAATTTGAAGTAACAACAAGAATAATTCGGAGATGGAAAAATGTGCAGACATGACAGAGTTGCTATTGGGACGGAACAAGCATCTTACTAAACAATGTGATCACCATGGACGCACACCTCTTCACTTCGCTGTGTCATCGGAAAGGGAGACTTGTGGACTGCTTCCCCAATTTGCTCTACCAGTAAAACAAGGAGTTAGTATTACATCTATTTTAAATATAAGAGAACCACCATTGGAGCTTGCAAAGCAATTAATGGATGCAGATATATATTCAGCATATCGCGCTGACAAAAAAGGACCATTCCCCGTGCATATCGCTGCATCTGCAGGCCGACTTTATGCCATCAAAATTTTAATCACAAGGTATCCTGGTTGTGCCGCTTTGCGTGACTCTGATGGAGGAATTTTTCTTCATGTTGCGGTGAAGAAGAGATACCATGTAGTTGCATATGCTTGTAAGATACTGTTGTTGTCCACAGTTCTGAATATGCAAGACAACGATGGGAATACTGCTCTACACCTAGCTGTGGAGGTTGGAGATTGGTGGATTTTTGCTCGGCTATTTGTGAACAAACAAGTAGAGTTAAATCTACTGAACAAAAGGCACGAAACTCCGCTAGAACTTTCGATCAACAACATTCCTACAGGCTTTTACTGCAGTTTGCTGGTAATATAGCCAACACTCCACCTTTGGTTTCTAACAAATAGAGAAAGGGGGCGGGGGGGGGGGGGTGGTGGAATCATGAAAAAGTAACATTCCTATATATCTCTTCCTTGCAGGCTTCACGGATTTTGATACATGAAACACTAATGTCTGCCAATGCTTCTCGTGGTCTTTACTGGCTGGAAAGTGATGTGGAAAAAGAATATGATCCCCAATTGGAAGCAGAGGATGAAAAAAAGGGGTCTGACAATTTACTAGCATACGCTTAGTTCTAGTTACAACGATGACATTCGGTGCTACTTTTGCCTTACCTGGTGGTTACATAGCTGATGACCACCCACACGGAGGAACACCGACTCTAGCTCAAGGAAAATATTTTCAAGCATTCATGATGGCAAACACAATAGCATTCTTCTGCTCGTCATTAGCAGTCATGAGTCCTATCTACGCTGGAACACCTACAGTTGAGCTGCCGCTACGCTACAGGCACTATAACATATCCTGTTGGTTATCGGTTAATGCTGGTGGGTCATTGGTAATAGCCTTCATAGCTGCTGTGCATATGATGATTACTCCAGTTGCAGCTACAACCAATATTGCAGTCATTGTGGTGATTATTTCAGTGGTAGGCCTCTATGTCCCCTCAATAATTGAAAAATACGCTATACTTTTAATAGCGTTATGTATTAGAATAGGAATTATGCCAGTATTAAGATCTGGTATATCTAAGCTATTGTTTTTCATGGGTTGGCCACTAATTGTAATATTTGGCTTTCAACTATTTGCATGGATGTATCAATGAATGTGTAACCACAAGAGGCTTCTTTGTGTGATAATACTATGAAATAAAATTCTTTTTCTTGTTTGAAACGGACATATGTGTTTCTTCTAAACGTGCAATCTACTCTTCTTTCAAATCCCTACATCCTCTTAATTAAAAGGGAGAATTGACCACAGGACATCCAGAATGAAATCGATTGTTGCTGGACACCACAAAAATAACGAGAAAGACACTCTGACTCTTGGTAAATTTACTGGCGGACACCGCATTCTTTTCTTGCCTTGGAGGAGAGAGAACGGGCGTGAAATGCCCTTTTTGCCCCTAGCTCCTTCTTCTTCCCCATCTTCCATCACTGCTTCAGGCCCAGGCTCGCCTCTCCATGGCAAACCTCATCCGGGTTACCGAAGGCGGCGCTGATCCTCCTCCCTTCGCTCTGCACCCCCTGCCTTGTGCCTGCGACTCCTCCCTTTGGCCCATTCTCCCTTGGCGGCGTAGGTCCCGGCTGGAGCACTTGCAGCTCCCGGCGTGCGCTCGGGCGGCCTTCAGCGAGCTCTTGGCGGTGCACGGGCGGACCATGGTGTGCATGGCCGTCGGGGCCGGAGATCCTTCACGCGACCCCGGATCTTGCCACGGCCTGACCAGAGAGGGCCACGCACGCCCTAGTCGCGAGCAACGGCAGCCACGACAAGCGTCGTCCATGGCGGTAACTCTGTGGCGACGGCGGCAACAAAAGGGGTGCAAGAGGTGTAGCGCGACACAGAGTTGGAGATGACGCACTCGGTCAGGATGGAGGGAGGCCGGTAGCACGAGAATGACGACGGCTTGGATCTTGATGGCGTTCATGGCGGACTCGCCGATTTGGCGCTCACCTGTTGTTGTTTTTGGCTGTGCTTGGTTCCAGAAGATGGAGCGTGGGGAGGCGAGCTCGTGGCGGTGCACGGGCGGTGGACAGCACGTGCCACCACCACGCGCCACCCCTCCCAGCCGCTCACCGACCTCGCCGGAAATGAGTGCGTGGGTGAGCTTACCGACCACTGCAGCTGCCGCGGCTAGGGGTGGCGTGGCCACTGCGGTTGCTTAGGTGGCGCGGCTGGATAGCGTAATTTTATTCCCATTTCTCTTAATGAAGCATGATTTAAAAAGTTATTATTGTACTATGCAAAGGAGAACCCACATGAAAATTCTCAGATTATTCAAATTTAGCAAAGAGGACCTTCAGAATATAGAGTAGCCACACGAATAAAATGAAAGGCTAGAGAAGCTCCTCCTCTTAGCATAAAGCGAGCAAACAGAGTTTGGAACGACCCCATCACAAGTCAGAAGCGCTCAGCCTGAAAGCTTACACGGTCCATTCAGGATCCCGGGGGCTAAAGAACGAAGCTATGGCCTTAGAATTGAGCAGTTTCAGTGCAGGGCCTGATTCGATGCACCTTGGAGTTTTGTACTGGTTAATGGAGCTACCTTGGCTGACCAACAGATCCATCAGAGCATCAAAGGCGCCAGCTTCAACCAGACGTATCTCCAGTGGCCCTACAGACTTGTCATGGGCTCTGCAGCGCCTGTAAACATAGTCAAGTGACTCCTCGACGGCAAAGCAGCAGCTCTCGAGGAGCTGGGCATCCAGATGTGTGAAGGGGACTGTGCTTTCGGAGGTGGACTTGATCTCCCAGAACAGAACATAGTGGCCCGGGACTGTGGAGGTGTCGGCGCAGCTAGTGTACTCCAAGAGGAGGCGATTTCGGTTCTCCAGGATTTTCTTGGCCCGGGAGACACTACTGTGGAGATCTTCCTCGTTGGTCTTATCTGAATCAACGCTGAGGATCACATTTCTCCGGCAGATGAATTTAAATTGTGGTGCGTGGTTGTAGAAGCCTGTCACCTGAAGTACATCGCCTACCCTGTACCTGTAAAGACCTGAACCAAAAAATCGAATTCAGATTTATACGATGTTGGTCTTCACAAGGGACAGGTGGGTCACTGGCAGGTGGCCCTGATTTCGACAAGTAGTACATAGCAAAGATGTTTTTCTTTTCCTTTCAGCCTACAGTTATCATGCTGAGGATCGATATTATTAGTTATTGCCGAGTATTAGTTGAAATACAAATGTGCAGATTATAGATATAATATTTTCAAGAGGTGCTCTTACCGGCAAATGTGGTAACCACAAGCTCGTAGTAGCATCCAACCTTGACATCCACCAGGTTGACAAGCTTGTCTTTCTCCACCACATCATCATCCTCCACTGACTTGAGGCCATCCTCCAATGGTATGAACTCAAAGTAGGCCATGTTCGGGAGGATGGTGTAAGCCACGTCTTTTGGGCTGCACAGCGGCCTCAGATTGACACCAAAGTAACTTTCTGAGGAAGCATACATGGAGCAGACCAAGGGAATCTTACCATCACTGTAGAATTCAAGCATGGGGACATATTGCACCATTGTTCCCGTAAGAACAGCTTCGATGTACTTAACATTAGGCCAAAGCCTACCAAGAACTCCCTTCCATGACGCTGAGCTGCATATCGCCTCAATTTCATCAGCTAGCTCAGGGTTGGACAGTGCAAGAAAACTCTCCATGGCCAACCGGCATGTGGCGTCGGTGATGTTGGAATTAATCTGACCGGTTCTGATATCAGTAACTAGGTCATACCAATGCTTCTCAAGAAAACTGATGGACTGAAGGAATGCTGAGGCAAAAACTGCTCCAAGACGAACGACATTCTGGCGTTCTACCAGACCACAGAGTAGTTGGCAGTACATGCTCTGCTGGCTGTCAGGGCAAAGAATGACCTCGTCAGGACTGGTATAGCTGTTGTAGAGGTCGTGTTTGCGGTGCAAGAACTGAGGGCTCTTATAGTAGCTAGTGAGGACTGATCGGACTGGAATGCCAGCATTTGTCAATGTTTCAGCTTTCACAAAGAGAAGATACATGGCCTTCCCCTCACCAAGGCCTTGTATATACCTGGAGACTTGACTAAGTCAAAATTTCTTACAGCCATGGTAAAATCCAACAGAAGACTCTGAAACCTTTGAAATATACTGATAGGACACTCTCTAAGATCTTTCTTTAATTATGTTGAATGAAGCAAGGACAAAAAGATGTGATAATACAAGAGAGGAAGGAACAAAGACAGTTTATCTGAATTCCAAGTATCACGATAAAAACAAAATATCTTTCGAGACTGTTAAATGCATTTTAAGAAATACTGAAACTCCTATTAGGCTAAATAATTTGCTAAAGCGGAAAACTAACATTTCAATTTGTTCTAAGCCTTTTTAACTAACGGTTTGAAGGGGGTACTTCAACTTGTGATAAGTATTGTCCCATCTTTCGTATACTCCAACTGGACCCAACTTTTGTAACTAACACCAAAAAAAACAACTTCCCGGATAGGATCGATAGCTTCTAGCCTTCTACAAAGCAGAGGTGAGAATTATTTCTCTTTCAGCTTTCAAATAGCAATCACGGGAAGAAACTTTGGATAAGTGTCATCATGATTTAAGCTAGTGCCTTTTGACCGAACAAAAACGTGGGTCAAACAATAAGAGGTTTATAGAATAAGACAAATCCTGATGTATCTTCATTTATTTGGCTTTCCAAGTGCCCTCATGAAAACTAATGAATCTATAAGAAAACAAACTTACTTGTTCATGATAGGCATTATAAGACTATACAAGTATGTTCGGCGGTAAAGATCCTCTGAGATGGATGGCATCAATCTTGGTTCACCCCGAGAAGTTCCCGAGCTAGTAAATAAAAATATTTGGTTAATATCAGTCCCAGGACATAAGAAGAATAAAAACCAACGCTAACATCCAAAAGTTCATTCAAGAAAGATAAGAGTGGCTGTTTCAAAAATGTCAGAGAAGAGTGATCGGTTTTCCTATACAAATTTACAACTTCAGTGTGTGAATACTGGCAGAGAGCATAATAGGGGAGATAAGTGTTCAACCTGTCTTCAATGTAGAGAAGACTAATAGTGACGGGTCCCTAAGAGTTCCTTACCATCAAAATACAGAAGAAATTATGCTAACCGTATTAAGAACAATGATTTTTTGAAACTAACAACCACATTAAGCACAATATAAACTGTTAATGCTTGTTACATTAATAGGTTAATGGGCTTCATAGTCCATGAATGCAAACATGTAAAGGAAGTGATAACAAGATCCTGGGAAAATAGATTGAAGCATCAGCTTCAAGCTATTGCAGGCAATTGTACACTACATGAACCCTAAACTACCATTAACCTCTTAGGGTTGGCAGAATCTGTAACCAAGTGGAAAAGCAGAACACGTCAGCATTGCATTTGATACTAAAATGATCTAACATTAATACTTCTTTTCTTCCTATTAGTCGCATACTCACATTATACAATAGAACCAACTTCCACTAAGCCAGCACAAAAGGGTCATCTAATAAATGTATGATCATTCTTATACCTCTACTATATGCATGCAAAAAAAATGTTAACGATAAAATAATCAGGAAGAGACTCACACCTTCGGAGCAGCTCTACAATTTGTTCTCCACATAAAATTGAAGACCTTTCACCAGAAGCAATCCTTGCAATGTAGGGTTGGACCACATCATATGTCACTACTGGAACCTGGTTCTTGAAGGCAGAAATGTCTATGGATCCATTCATGAATTTATTCAGGTATTCAGTTGCCTGATTCTTCTCAAGAATTTTACTCAATATAACCTCTTGTGCTGATTTTGCATTTATAGTCAGTATTTCAAGATCTTGAAGAACATCATTTCCTTTGTAACCTAACTTATGCTCATCCATGTTAGAAGAATTAGAGATGGGTCTTATTTAGAAGAGGAAGACACAATGGCTCAAAGTAACGATTTCTGGAGCAAGTGCACCCCTTTTATAGACAGTGCATGATCCGAGAAGCATATCTTCTTAATGTCTCTACCTTATCCGAGAGATTCTGGACCAATTGGATGGTGCACCCATGTAAGATGAAACATATACAATCGTTCTGGACACGACACATATGTTTCAGTATATCTAGAAGTTCTGTTATACTTCAAATTGTCTGTCTCGACTCTGTATTTTATCTGTTACATTGTTTTATCTTGTCACACATACCTCCACTTGTGTTCTCATGATGTGCCTTTAAATCACAGTTCTGCAGCCTTGGAGAAACAATGTGCAATGTGGGGAAATTTTATCTTGTACAGGTGAACTGTACAGTGTCAGGACCTCTAATTTTTAAGGGCATGACTAAAGTAGTTCAAAGCATAGGATAACCTGGTAAAGCAACAACTAAAAGGTTGAAAAAACAGGTACTTTTGCCATACCCTTATTTTCTTCCATCCCAAGATTTTTTCATCTGTATTGATTCTAGTGAGTTGTAATACTTACCACACTCTCCAGAGATGGAGAACACCTAAAACAACTTTGATGCTTCCTCTGTCAGACACCCATGGACCCTACAACAGAGCTACTGAAAACGAGAGATCAAAGTACGAACCAATGAGAATGGACATTTTGTTCTTATGACTACTAAAAATATCTGAAGAATACTTTCTTCAACCAATTAAAACATCCTGAAGAAACTACAACACTCATGAGACAAAAGGTGCAGGTTTAGAGGCACTAGTAATTGTCCAACCACCCCTAAAGTTACCAATAATACACCTAAGGAATGTACACTATCTGCCAGCAACCAGCATACAGAGGCAGATGCAACCAACAAAGTGGAGAGCACTGAAAGATAAGAATGCATTTATCCACTTCAAAAGTTATTCTTGAAATGTTGTATCAGCACCTGAAGACTTCATAAGAAATTATGAGAAAAGATGAAGAGCTACACCAGAACCTAAACAAAAATTGTGTTCCGTACATTATGCCATCTATGCAAGTGCTTGCGCGGAGTCAAAACAGCAAAAGCCTTAGATTGCATAGCTGGGCTCCAGTTCCACTGAACCAATAAGACATGTGACCATAATTAAACGCCAAATGCCTACTTTGAGCAACCAGATTAGCCTCAACAATAAACATGGGCATGCTGCCTATAAAGCAGGGGTGAAGCTGCGTTGAGCTGCGTTGCACCCCTTAAAAAATGTTAAAACACTGATTTTGTCCAATTTTTCACCATATATGCACCCCTTACATAACATGTATATGCACCTACAAGGCAAGAGCACCACCTCCACTCTAATTTGAGTTAGCTTCGCCACTGCTATAAAGTATAGGATGTGCATTTATAATTTCTCAATAAGCTACTCCATCCTTTTCAAATTATAAGACGCTTTGTCTTCTCTAGATTCATAACTTTTGTTATGCACCTAGATATATTTTTTTATGTCTAGATACATAGTAAAAGCTATGAATCTAAAAATGCCAAAAAAACGTCTTATAATTTGGGGCAGAGGAAACTGAATAGGAGAAATACTTTCCCCGTCGAAATGACAGAATTGCATAATATTTCAAAAGGATATGTCAATGGAACAAGCATGTACGTGATAATCTCATTTGTTGTACTTTCCTTGTGATATTGCCCGGTCAGTTCAGAATAAAGGGTGTGGATTCTCATGTTGCGGATGCTCGCCGCATATGGTGGCCTCCCTGTGGTGGTGCAACATAGAATGCTCGCATGCGTGCCTCCTTGCTCTGCATCCATCAACTGCCTACAGAAAAAGGTAAACAGTGCATAAATTCTTTGCTAAAGTTACAGTTTTTAATCAACAAGACAAGCTATTCGATGCTTTGTGGCCTTGTTCTTATCATATCTCCCCCACCTTTCAAGTCTCCCATCTTGCAAGATCTCCTCGCCTTCTTAGTCGAGCAGCAGAAACTAAGTGAATGTCCTCTTCAAAATGGTTAAATGGACAGCTCCACAGACGTATTGTGACTTGTGAGATCTCCTCGCCTTCTGAGGGCAGAAGCTAGTGTCAGTGTCCTATTGAAATCCCAGCCTGCATAGTGCATCCACTATGAAAAGAATAGGTCCATGTGCAAGAAAGAAACTCACGAGCCGTCAAGTGTATCGTGTATGTGTGTACTACACATATGACGTACGGTTTGAGAATCGAGCCATTTTGCCGAACAGGTGGTGGGCACGGCATAACGCCATGAAAGCGACATGCCGCCCAAAAGGTAACGAAGACAGATCTCCCTGTATATTTGTGCTCTGCACTTCATCCAAGTCACTGTCGCCCAAAAGACTGCCTGAGAAATATCTCGCGCATAGCAATCCAACATAAGCTGGAATTCGATCCTCTGCTCATGCCTGCATGTCGAAGCCAAATTAAAATCCAGAACCAATAGCCTTGGTACTTAAGAAAATCATCAAGAATTAATCTTACCATCCGCAGTAACTAAAATCTGGTAGCTTTGAAGATTAGACCGTGCACCACAGCCGTTTTAATCTTTCTTCTTCCAGCAACCAAAAGGAAATGAAAGGACAAAAGAATGAAGGGGAGTGGAGGAGGAGAGCACTTTCGTAATGGGAGCATGAGCAAGGTTGGACGAAGCAGCAGCATTGAAGCCGGACACTGCTAACGTTGGTGCTTCCGAGGAATGCTTGCTTTACATCAAGGGTAGTAGGGCCTATCCAACCCTGCTCTAGTATTCTCTTGTGCTTGCTTTGTGTGTGTATGTGTGCGTGCCCCCTCCTCCATGATCTAGACTATTGGATTCACTTTAAAGGATGATCAAGGTGGGAGACATCAAAGAAGGAACTAATAAAAGCCACTTCCAGGTAGTGGAGCACAAGACCAGCCTACATTGTCGGGTGTCAGCAGGCTTTGAACAACAATATCAAGAGAAATATTTCTTACTTATAAATTATTAGTCGTTTTGTATGTAGATGTTTAACAAAAACTATGTATTAAAAAACCAAAAAGTAACTTATAGTTAAGAGCATATGCTGGAGGGTTACTATATACTATTTCCTTTAGCAATGTTGTTGGCTGCACATATCTATGGTGCAGAGTGTAGGCGGTAAATATTTTGCACTTGCATTTCTATAATTCTTGTCATCTTGGACCATGTGGTCTTATAGGCTGTTAGGCACAGTTTGGTTATTTTTTTTATTATCTCAAGCTTACAATACAAGCTATAGTATCTGAACTTACGCACCAACATACAACACTCACGCTACCCATACACTCACATACCCCTATGCGCAAGCTAGACATACATCTTATACCTAGTTTATGAAACACGGCTGAGATATCTGACGAATGTGCTGCATGATATATAGGAACATATTGTTCCTGGGTGAGACACCGGGTGTTAAAGTCAGGCTTGGACTTACCGATCATAGTACAATATTTTTATCTCTTAACAAAACAGTAGTTGACTTATCAACTGCGAAAAACCATCGCCTTGTTTGTAGAAGGATGCTGCTTAAAACAGGGATCATCCTCGCAATCTGCATTCTCAACCAACTAAACCCAAAAACATGAAAGTAGAAGCCTCCATTCGAAAAAAAAAGAAGCCGAACTACCTTACAAAATTTGCACCTATGCAAACAAACCCTATAGTGTGAAACACCTTTTAAACGTCAATTTCCAAAACAAAAAAGGCATTCACACATGCTCATATGAATACATGGCTTATCTCAGTTATCCATCTTTTTATATGCAATGCATCTCAAACGTTGGATGCACTGTGCATGTGGGTCCACATTCACGCACTCATTCACATGATTCAATCTTAACCGTTGGAAGCGCATTGTGCGGCTGTGATAAGCCATGTAGTCACACTGGGATGTGAAAATTTCGCTTGTAAATAAAAAGAAGAGGGTCAGCGTCTTCGTCTCAGTTTCTGCATTGTGATTTGGACGTACATGGTGTTTCCTTTAATGCATCTTGATTTGATGAATGCACTTTAATTCTTGGATACTATTGAGGAGAGGCACCATCTGTTTTTCAGTAGCTCACAAAATTTTCACTATGCTATGAATGAGACTGAGATGGGCCGAAAGTCGCCCATCGATTTAGCCTTGATTTTTTTTTTGGCAATAGGATGATGTTGGCCATGTTCATCATGACAATGTAAGGCGTGATCTTTGCTAGATTCTTGATTTTTGAACGTGCTCAAGCTTTATGGTTTAGTCTTTTATAGGTTTTTTAGCAGATTTATTTATTTTCTCTAACACAGTATTTTATTGTTATTTAGAGTGTTTATAATATCTTGATGTAACTATCATATATAATATAATAATTTTTCTTTCATCGTAAGAAAAAGAGCTGGAGCTATTTTGGAGCCACCGATCCGAAATGGCTCCGTCCTCCGGATTAAACATTTATGAACGTTGTTATTAGCATGTACAGTACAATTACTCCGTAGGTATCCCGCACGCTCTCTCGCCACCGCCAGCAGTGCTCGGGTCGGAGTCGGAGTCGTGTTCCTACCTTCATAGTCGTAGTCGTGTCGTGTTCGGCTCGGAGGCTGGAACCATAAGAATTCGGACGGACGTGTTGGCCTGGATCCGCGATATCATCATCCCGACATCTCGCGCAACCCGTACAAGTGCTTCGTCTCCGGCGGATTACGTTACATTACACTACAGGTGCTTCCTCTTTGGCAGAGGACGGACACCATGAACGACGGCCACCGACCCCTGCTGGTGAAGCATCAGGAAGACGGCTATCGCGTCTGCGACATCGCTTCAACAATGAGCAAACGCTGGAGGTCGGCCCCTTGTCACTCGCCCCAGCATTAACGTTGGTCGACTACCAGCCCCTCGCCGTCTCCCCCTGCGGCACTTGGATCATGGGCGTCACCAACCCACCAGCCGAAGCCGCTGGCATCATGGCCAGCGGCACCCGCAGCAAGGGCCCGCCACCCATCATGCTTCCCGTGGGAGACGACACGATCGTCAGAATGGACGCGGTCATATACGGCGACCCCTCCTCCTCCCGCTTCGAGATGCTCCGGCGGCTCTTCCCCGACGCCGTCGACGTTAAGACTGTCTGCACCGGCAGACGGTAAAGCTCCCTGCAGTAGCACTTTACAGTGAATTTCGCTACAGCGGGGATGGTAAAGGCCCCGGTAAAGTCCCGAACGAGCTCCCGTCCGCGGTCTGTGGCGTTCGTACGGAACGCACGGTATGCACTGCGGGCCCACATCGCAACAACCACGAGGAGAGAGAGGGCGCAGCATGAGGCAGAGCGGACCAGCGGCAATTGGAGCTTCGGCCGCCGCCGAAGGTAGCAAGAAGAAGGGCGGCGAGGAAGAAGATGGCCGATTCGGTGCCCGCCCGCCGCCGCGCCGAGCTCGCCCGCCCGCTCCGCCGTGCCCATCCTCCGCGCGTGCAGCAGAGAGAGAGAGAGAGCGCGGCATGGGAGAAGAGAGGCCATGCCGCTCGCGCCTCACCACCACGGAGCCACCTCCATCCGCTGCCGGAGCACGAGAAGTAGGGAGCCCGCCGAATCTGCGCCGGGAGGACCCGCCGGAGCACGAGCCCCGCCGCCGGCCGCGCAAGCGAACCGCCGCGCCGCCGGGCTACGCCGGCGAGCCCCGCCGCCAGCAGCGCGGGCGAGCCCCGTCGCCGGCCGCGCGGGCGAGCCCCGCCGCCGGCCACGCAGGCGAGCTCTGCTCCGTCGGGATAGCCGCCGAGCACGGGTGAGGAAGAGAGAGAATGGGGAGGGAGGAAGGGGCGCCGCCGCCGCGGCTCGTCGATGGCGGTCGGCCCCGCGCCCGCGCCAGCCGAAGGAGCCGCGCCCGTCCATGGCGGCCGGCCCCGCGCCCGCACCAGCCGAAGGAGCCGCGTTCGCCGGAGTAGCCGCACGCGTCCATGGCGGCCGTCCCCGCGCCCGCCCGAGCTCCCTCGGTGACCGGGACGCGCCTCAGCGCTGCGCGCCGGTGCCCCGCGGCGGCGGCCGTGATGGCCGCGGCGAGGATGCGGGCAGGGGCCGCCGCCATGGCGGTGGGCGGAGGCGGACGTGGAGTGAATGAGGCCGGGGTGGGGATGGGAGAGAGAAAGGAGCGGGGAGAGAAGAAGGAGAAGGGTACGGAAAACATTAAAATAATTATGATACGTGAGCTCATAGCGGATAGAGGTTGCTGTAAAGTTTAAATAGGTGCGAAAAAATCGGTATAGAGAGAAGAATTTTGCTGATCAGGATAAAATATTTTTTATAGAGGTTGAATTTAGAGTTTCGTAAACACGGATAGCTTAACGGCGGCGGCTGGTGCACCGTGCCGCTCCCGAGGCCGCCGCTCAGGACGTCCCAGAGCGTGTCCATCTCGAGCTACTTTGTGATGGGCACGAGCATGTGGATCTCCGTCACCGGCGAGGGCACCTTCTCGGTTGGACGCCCGGTCGGGCGCCTGGTGGATGCATGGAGTTCCCCGAGGAGCTGCGTCGGTTGGAGGCAAGCTCCTGTGCGCGTACAAGCTCGGGCACGCAAAGGATGGGTCCTGGACGCTGACGTGGCAGGACACGTGGAGGGAGGCGGTGCCCTGGGAGTGCTCTGAACGCGGCTTCGCTCCCAGGAGCGACATGGCCGGCCTTGCGTATCTCAGCGACGGCCGGTTCTGCATATGTAGACCCGTCAGAAAAATAGGCGATCGCAGTGAGATCTTTTCCAATATGTACTCTTTTTTGTGCTGGAGCTGAGGCGACGCTTGCCGGACGGCAAGGAGCTTGAGCTAGCCAGACGCGGTCAAGTGCACTACCAAAGGTCTATTCGACGAGGGATATACTCGAGACCTCTACTTCATCCAGTAGTCGTCTCTATATCTAGTATCTACTCCGCTACAGTAGTTAGTGGAATGGAAACATTTTTTTGTAAGTTTTAAAAAAGATGTTTTTTCAACATGATCAATGTCAATCACAAATGTGGCTCAATTGTTGCATTAAGATTTGCACAAGGTCGTTTCAAAAAAAAAAAACAAAAAAAAAGATTTGCAAAACGTATCATAGGTTGTGCTTGAATCGATGGCGAAGTTTTTAAATTGGTGGCAAGTGTGAACATCGATCTGTAGTACCAATGCAATGGCGATTTCTGGTTAGTGGTTACCACCAAATGTGTGAACCCCTTTAAGCTTTATCTAAAAAAAAATGTGTCAACCCAGATAAAAAGGTGAAAACAAGAACTTAGTTGAGTTTGGCTCTCGAGTAAATTGCTAATCTTAAACTCTTATAAAGCTAATACCCACTAGCCTATCGTTGTGCCACATCATCCGGTGGTCCCACAACCCACTAACCTCCATATCATGCAGCTCATAGCGTGTTCACGGTTCATGTAACTATCCATTTTCAATTCCAATCCAAAAACTAATACACGTCGAAATAAATCTTTGTTCTGACTACTGGCCTCCTACCATCTTTTCGTTCTTCCCTTTCTCTTCAAATCAGCAGTCCGCCCCGTATGCATCCCTTCACATCAACAAGAAAAATCAAACGACATTGACGTGATATTCATTATTGGGCTTCTTAAACTTCCGTATCTATACATACATCCCACCAAGCCTCATTCATGAATATAAAACTGACATAACCAATAGACCGTCAGATGCTCCCTTCTACATCAATACAAAATGGAACAACATGTGCTTTCTTGCAGACATCGTCGCAGGGTAGAGATTGCCTAGGAAATCACCGTCTCCGACAACACTAGCTTCACTGTGTGTTACACCAGGAAATCACGGACTACGTTCACTACCTGTCCAATATGCTGCTTCGCATTAATTGCTGCCTTGATTATGCGGCAAGAGGTACTAAGCATTTTCTTATTGGGTTCTGAATGCAAGTTCTCCTGACACAAAGTTTCATATGTACTACAATTTAATGATCAAGCGTTAGTGGCGCTTCATGCATGCTTGACAAGTGCGTGGTTAAGATTGCCGTCCCCTGCTTGACGCTGCCGATCTCCAACAAGTGCGTTTGTGGCATTTTCTCTAGACGACGAACGCCCCCTGCTTGACGCTCCCGATCTCCAACAAGTGCGTGGTTAAGAATTAAGATTGCAGTCCCCACCGCACGATGAAGGCTGTTTGTAGGGATGTTGGAATGGAGCGAGAGGCGCGGGAGTAATCCAAGGAGACTAGGAGAGACGGTGGATACGATGCAGGAGATGAGACGAGCGGAGAAACCATCCCCGTCTGGCATATCCGAGACTAAAGTTGATCGTGAGCTCTCGTGTATTTTTAAGTATATATTGTGTGCCTTTTAATAATATGAACTCGAAAGTATTCATTAGTCTGTTATATGCGTTTCATAAACTATTTTGATAATTTAAATATATATCCTATTTTTAACTAAATTGTAATAAATCTGTAGTTGTTCTTTTAACGAGTACACTAGTAATATGGTTCTTAAATTTTATCGATATTATTATCCATTGTTTATTTAAATTTATCTCTTAAATTTCGATGTGAACACACTTCGATGCATGCATTCATAAGTCGACTCATCTACAACACAAGAAAATCCCCACAACAACGGATAATACACACCTCCATACCCGTGGCAACGCACGGGTAATGCACCTAGTTAGGAATACAATGTTCACCGGGACCACAACATATCCAAAACTCAAGACTATTTTCATATGAGACAGAAAGAAGCATAACGGTTCTTCAATCAAGGACCACAAATAATTGAGGACTTCACAATGATTCTGGCTAGCCAAACCTTCCATGTAAAATTCATCTTCTGCTTGATGTCAGCCCTTTGTTTCTGCCACAACCTATCCAAAGAACTATCTGCGTCACCCTGCAAAACCAATGGTGTAAGAATCTCAAACAAGTTTGCAGATCCATCATGGTCAACTAAGATAGTATTCGTACAAGGCATGTATCAGTAAGATCTTTTGTTTTCTCATAAGAAAGTTGAAAATCATGGCATGTACCTGAAAGAACGCTAGTGCTAACCGCCATCTAACACTACAACTATCTCACGAACATTCACCATGAGATTTTAGACCATCTATATAAAACTGTTCAAAGGATAAACACAAGCATTTTGATAATTTTATTGTAACGGCAAATTCATACTGAGACTAGATCTAGTCAACAAAGGTCATCCATTCCACGATAATGGTATTAGAGAAAAAAAAATCTAGTAATCTAAAAAAATAAAAGCATAGAGCTACTGTCTGGGGTACAGCACCTGAGCGCGGACGAATCCAGAGAGAGCAAATTAATGTGGTCAAGTAATCCAAGTGCCCAATATTGATATGGACTGAGGCATGGTCTTTGGCAGTGAGGATCCTGTTCGTGGCAGAGCTGCAAGGAACAGACGCAGAGCAAGAATGAGAAGGATTGCCATGGCATTGCTGTTTAGGAACAGGGAACATGACTGCACGCTGCACATACCACTTCCTGGGGACATAGAGGTCCACCGTATTACCCTCGTTCTGCATGCATGATGGCGAATAAGGGAGATCAGGCAACACTAATGATATCCATACAAGAAAAGAAACGGCTGATTAGGAACAAAACCAATCAAAATGGGTGTTTTTTTTATTAAAGATAACTCTGTTCAGTGCGAAGCTAGTGCTAGAATCGAATTATGAAATTTTATAAATGCTTTGTAGCATTGTCTATTCCAATATCACAGTACTAACAGCCAAAGTCCATTGCAGACAAGGCGACCTCACGCAAAGAATCAACAAAATAAGCAAGCTGTAATGTATGGTATGGACTATGGAGAAAGAGTAATGATCAAATGTAATCAATTCATCATACATATTGAAGGCATTTCATCCCAACATACAAATCACGCTTCAGTTGTACAGTTACGCAGAGACTGCTCTCACCCCATTGCACTAAATCAGACTAAAGAGTTGCCTCATTAACTGGGTTTTCTCTTCGATCACATTTTCTAATCATCAGACAGTGCGGGCTCGATTATAAGTACCACACGCGTAGCTTATGATGCAATACAAATCACGAAATTTTCACAGATCGGACGCAGCACAGAACTACTATTGCACAAACTTTGCGACAAGAAAACAAAATAGAGGAAACGCATGAATTTGACTAAATTAGGTCCGCGTCAAACTGGGGCGCAATCCGATCGATACAGGAATCATTGAGCAGATTAGAAGGAGTCGGGGGACGACGAATCACGGCGCACCTCGGCAAAGGATGGAGACGACGGGTGCTACTGCGGCGGCGACGGTGACCGGCGGCGTGATGAGCAGAGACGAGAAAAAAGTGACTGGGGAAGAGGCGTCTCGCGGGTGCGCGGCAACGGGGAAGGCGAGGACGTGGTCGGCCAAAGCGGAGGCGGCATTCTGGGCGACGACCAAGCCGGGAATCTCGTTGCGCGCATACATGGCGCGCATCGCGCGGTTCGCCGGGTGCAGCCCCGCGCCTCCTGCGTCGCATCCGCCGCCTCACGCTCGCCGTCGATTCCTACAGCGTGCACCGCCTCCACGTCACCTCCGTGCTCGCCATCGGCGTCGCGTGTAGGAGAAGAAGAACTGCGTGCGGGAAGGAGACGAAGACGACGATGCTCGGGAGGATGTGCGCGCGTGACCAGCGCATATATTTGCGCGCTCGGGAGCGATTTTTGCAAAAGATGGGGAACAAAATGTCAAACTGTTGGACAATTTTTTATCGTTTTGCCAAAATATTAAGGGTGGAAAAAATCAGATGGCAAACTGCCAGAGATTTCTTTCCAATCCACAAATAGGCAACAAACTGATGTCTTTGCCATGTGTTGAAGCAGAAGTCCATATCCTGAGGGCCAAGTCTCCTCAGCCAAATAGATTTTGCTCAAACATATCGTAGCATAAAAGTGCTGAGGGCTCGTTTCGTCTCTTTTCGCCCTCGCCTCAAAATGTTTGGGGGAGATGGCATCGAAATTGCATAAAAGCGTCGAGGGGCTCATTTTACCTACATTTGCCCCTCGCTTCAAAAAGTTTGGGTGGAGTTGGTGCTAAAGTAGCAAAAAAGCGCCGCGGGACTCGTTTCACCTCTTTTTATCCCTCGCCGAAATTGCACAAAAGCACTGAGGGGCTCATTTCTCCTATATTCGCCCCTTGCCCCAAAAGTTTGGGGGAGTTGACTTTGAGGGGCTCGTTTGCCTCTATTTACCCCTCGCCTCAAAAGTTTGGAGGTGGGAGTTGGCACCAAATTGTACAAAAACGCCATCCCCGGAACAACATTTCAGGAAGCGGTCCCCTGTCGCTTTCGACACTTTTGCGAGGGACTCGGTGTCAAGGAGCCATCCTCCGCATCTTTGACTTCTCCATCGTCGCCATAGAAAGGGCTTCATAGGCGCCAACCAAGGGGAGTTGGTGCAGAACGCATTGGACAAGCAATCCGCTCGATGATAGAAGATGTGCCTGGCTCCCGTGAATGGAGGTCTGAAGACACACCATGATTATCCACGACTACATCAACAACTTTGCCTACATCAACTGTGTTGCAAGGAGCAAGTTGCCAAAGAACCAAGCCGCAAAGGCATGAGAGAGGGTTTCATCGAAGGATGCTGAAGACTAGTTAAAGGCAAAGTAGACCCTAGACTATTCTTGTATATATGAAAGTCGTGTACTTAACCTGAGTTGTAATTGGGTCCAGAACATGTTGTATTCAGCTATTTGGTTTTAAACATTCGATCAAAACCAAATAGCTAAGGGGCAGGGTGTGTAATATAATGGTGACCCCATCCTTATGTTTTGTGTCTGTTGGGGATGCGTCCCAGGGCCGGAGAGGCTTGATACCTCCGCTTGGAGTCTAACCCACAAAACCCACATTCCTATGACTGTGCGCGTAGGAGCCAGAGACGCCTCCGGAGGTGGGACCTCCGTCGAGGAGCTACTTCGAGGAACCATGGAGATGGTTTGCAGCGGAGGTCCGGCGGCACCGCCTCCCATGTTCGCGAAGGTCGGTCGGACTAGCCACCGGCCACCGCGGAGGTCCTATGTGGAGATGGTGACGACTGAAGACGGAGACAACGCGGTGATGTGATGGGCCGAGCTGAGGCTGATTATCAACAAGAAGAAATGTTAGGCCTCTCGAGGGCGGTGATGGGCCATGGCCCATGTGTTGTGGCGACAAAGTAACAAACAAGCTTGCCCTTGAGGGGCCCATGTGTAATAGATTCAGTGTCTAGGGTTTCAAAACTCCCATTGGGGGCGCGCTTGTACTTTTAATCCTGAGCTGAAGAGCCACTATAAATGGCCATGCCCCCTATGTAATCAGGGAAGGATGGTTCATTGATAGCTACAGGACCCCCTGCTATCAGGCCCACACTGTGATTTCCATATTTAATATGGAGAGAGAAGGACCGTTTGGGCCTTCCGTTCTACCTTCACTCTGACCTGCTGGGACTTGGTCCCAACAGTTGGCGCCCACCGCTTGTGTCTGGCCGGAGATAAAAACCGCACATGCCACCCAGAAAAAAGTCCACCGCGAGGAGACGTATCGCCGCTGAGGCGGAGGTGCTGGAACCCTCTCCTCACGAGAGGCCAAGAAGAAATGCCCGAAGCACCTACGCCTCCGCAACGGTAGGCGGAGGTGACGATGAGAACAACGCTGCAGGGGGGAATCGCACAGAACAACCCCAGCCTGACCAGAACCAAGAAGATGAAATAAACAGGCTGAGAGCGGAGATGCGGCACATGGAGGCCAAAAGATACAGGTTAAGGGCACAGCAAGCCGCTACCGAAAGAACAATACAGTCATCGTGTCAAGCGAACGAGATAAGGCAATAAATGGCCATTCTGCAAGCAGAAATACAGAGCATGCAACCTCCGGCAGCAGGTCCGCGGAGGTCGCTCAACCAGTCATGGAAAGTCGACCCTCAACTGTGAACGCGCAGCCTGCACACACCATAGTTCCAAGCCTACCCACACCGTCAAGAGTCTTTGACCCAAAATCACCACTGTTCGAAGGCCTACAAAGCTCACCATGGCCTCCGAGCTACAAACCTGTATCTCTGCCAAGATTCAATGGCAATTCAGATCTAAGGCAGTTTGTAATGAGTTTTGAAGCTGCAGTAGCCTCAGCTGGAGGCAATGATCACGTAATGGACAAGTCATTCGTGATTGCAGCAGAAGGAGATGCACTAGCATGGTACTTAATGTTGAAACCAAGCACGGTATATTCATGGGAGAACCTACGAGACCAGATATTGGCAAACTTTAAAGCTTACACAAGCGAGTCGCTAACATTGTCAGACCTGTTCAGCAACAAGCACCTCAAGGGCGAACCCCTCAGAGACTACTATCAGAGATTCCTACACCTCCGGGCTAAAGCACTAGATGTCCCTGAAGGAGTGGCCATAGAAGCAGCAATCAAAGGACTCAGGATCGGCCCATTCGCCAGTCACTTAGAAAGAAAGAAGCCAGCCATAATGGCTCAGCTGCAGGAGGAGTTCAAAAAATACTGCAGGTCTGACAATGACCTTCACAAAAGATTGGAGGAAGCAGATGGTCAAAGCAAGCAGTACTCAAACAGTGGCAGTAGAAGAGACAGCAGAAACCAGCAAAGGCAATAATACCAAAACCACCAGAAGCAGGTCTTCAATTTGCAAAGTAGCCAGCCTCTGAATGCTCAGGACAAAAAAGAATCCAATTACGAGCAGAGAAATCAGGGAGGACATGGCCACAACAAAAACAAGTCCAAGAACTAGAACAGGAACCAGGAACCAAGAAAGCAATACTGCCTCTTCCACGGCGAGGACAAAGGGCACGTCACACGAGATTGCCCAGAGGCCCAAGAAACACTTGACAGAATGAAAAGCAAACAATCACAGCTACAGGCCCAGCAGCAGGGTAGCAAAGAAGTAAATCACACTCACGGTTCGCAACTCCATCAGCAATACAACCCAAGTTTTCTAGGATACGGTCCAGCACCACTGTCATAGCACAACCTGGCTCAACAGTACTATCCGACATCACTGCCAGCCTGGAGACTAGTTTATCAGCAAACAGCCCAGAACCAGGCTTACCACCCAAACAGAGAAGAAAACGGCCTAACTTATATTGACCCAAGACCTCTGCACATAGCGCTCGTTGAATCAACACAGATGCAGACACCTCCAGCAGCACAGCAGAGGCAGTATGAGGCATTACCAGCACCTCCACAGTATACTTTAACCACAACAGCAACTACGAAGGCAGAGCCTTCGGCAGAGAACCAGCTAAACCCGCATTGAGCGCTACCTACTATTGGCATGATACTACCTATAGCCGGAGGCTCAGCACTAGAGTTTGAAACCAAAAAACAAAAGAAGGACCACCTCTGGTTGATAAACAATGTCGTAGTCCAGGGCGCCTACAGATCAATAGAATGGTCCAAGATGCCAATAGAATTCACAAAACAAGACCTCCAAGTTGAAAGCTATCCGCATGCAGATGCCATGGTTATAAAGGCAAATATAGCAGTCTGGGAGGTAAGCAGGATACTAGTTGACTCCGGGAGTTCAGCAGATATCATCTTCGCCAATGTATTAGACCAAATGAAGCTAAGCAGAAGCCAACTGCAACCACCAGACACCCCACTAATTAGATTTAGTGGGAAAAAGATCAACGCCCTAGGCAAGATATCACTGCCAGTATCGTTCAAAGATGGAAACTGTGCAAGAACAGAGTACATCACCTTTGACGTGGTCGACATCTACTATCAGTACAATACGATACTGGGAAGAGGATTCGCAAACAAGTTCAATGTCACAATACACATGGGTTACCTCTGCATGAAGATGCCAGCATTGCATGGAATCATCATAGTGCGGGGTAGTCAAAAGGAAGCAAGAAACATAGAGAGAGCAATCTACAAAGCACATAGAAACATCAACACTATAGAAGCACAAGAGCCTCCGGACATGCCTTCGGGAAAAACCAACATGGCAGATCAAGAGGATACAACAATATTACCATTGGAAGAAGCAGTCCCTAACAGAAAAGTGGTCTTAGGGGCCAATCTATCGGAGGTAGAGAAGAGGGACTTGTTAGAACTGCTAACAAAGAACAAGGACATATTCGCATGGTCAGCATTGGATCTGCAAGGAATCAGTCGGGATTTGATTGAACACACCCTCGACCTCAACCCGGATGTCAAACCTAAGAAGCAAAAACAGAGAAAGATGTCTAAAGAACGCGTAATTGTAGTGAAGGTGGAGGTACAAAGGTTATTAGATGCCAAGGTCATCAGAGAAGTCAAGTACTCAGAATGGCTAGCAAATGTTGTCCTAGTGCCAAAAAAGAATGGAAAAATCAGAATGTGCATAGACTTCACAGACCTCAACAAGGCCTGCAAAAAAGATCCACTCCCATTACCAAGGATAGATGCATCAGTCGACAAGGCAGCAGGATGCAAGCGCTTCTCTCTGTTGGATTGTTTCTCAGGATACCATCAGATATGGTTAAGAAAGGAGGACAAAGAAAAAACAAGCTTCACGACCCCCTTCGGCACCTATTGTTTTGTTAGAATGCCAGAGGGTCTCAAAAACGCAGGATCAACATTCACAAGAATGATCTAGATTGTGCTGCGAACTCAACTCCAGAGGAACACTATAGCCTACGTCGATGATTTAGCAGTAGTTAGTAAACAGACCAGAGATCATTTGGATGACCTTAGGGAAACATTCGCCAACCTCCGAGAAGAAGGGTCGAAGCTAAACCCAGAAAAGTACATCTTCAGAGTAAGCAAAGGGAAAATGCTCGGCTACATCGTCGGCCCAGAAGGGCTAAGAGCAAACCCAGATAAAACAAAAGCGGTATTGATTATGAAGGAACCATCAACCAAGAAAGAGGTCCAAAAGCTAACAGGCAGAATAGCAGCACTCAATAGATTCATCTCCAAATCAGCAGAATGAAGTCTGCCATTTTTTAAAACACTCAAAGCCGCAGGCAAATTTGAATAGAGAAAGGAGCAGTCGGAGGCATTCCAACAGCTCAAAAATTACATGACTAAAGACCTCATGGTCACACCACCAGACGTGGAGGCAACTCTGTTACTGTATGTTGCAGCCTCTGTGGGAGCAATCGGCGCAGTGCTAGTTCAAGAAAAGGAGGTTGACAACAAAAGCATACATCACCCAGTATACTACGTATCAAAAGTACTGCAGGGAGCAAAACTGAACTACTCGGAGGTCAAAAAAATAGCATACATAGTGTCACAACATCAAGAAAGCTCAAGCACTATTTTCAAGAACATGAAATTCTAGTCCCAACAGCACAACCGCTCGCTGACATCCTAGGAAATAAAGAGGCGTCAGGGAGAATTGGCAAATGGGCAATAGAAATATCTCAGTTTACAATCAAGTTCATCTCAAGAACAGCAGTCAAGTCACAAGTACTCACAGACTTTTTGGCGGAATGGACATCTCCGCAACACGCAGAAGACAAAGCGGAGGCTTCAGTATGGACACTATACACAGATGGTGCATGGAGTGTCCAAGGTACAGGAGCCTCTGCAGTACTAATATCACCATCGGGTATCAAAACGAAATACGCAGCAAGACTATGCTTCAAAGCAACCAACAATGCAGCTGAGTACGAAGGAGTAATCCTGGGGCTTAACAAGGCAAAGGCACTTGGTGCAAAGCACATCATGGTCAGAACCGATTCACAAATAGTAACAGGACAAGTTGAGAAAGACTATGTCGCCAGAAACCCAGAGTTAGCCGCTTACCTAGAGGTAATCCGGGGTCTGGAAAAAAGATTCCAGGGTTTTACCCTAAGACACATCACAAGGGGGGACAAAGTAAACAGCAAACCAAACGGAGGTACCCGAGGGAACCTTCTTACAAGAATTGACATCGCCAGCCACCGCAAAAACATCCAAGGCATTTGCGAAGGTACTCCTAGTGGACACAGAGGATTGGAGGAAAGCAATAATTGATCATATCAATGGAATCCAAGTAACATCAGATGAAACAATTGCCGCAAGACTGGCCGTGCGAGCAAGGAACTATACAATAATAGACGGAGTTCTATACAAGAAGGGCATAGTCCAACCATTGCTTAAGTGCATCACTCAGTCAGAGGGCAAAGACCTCCTACAGGATATTCACTCAGGGATGTGTGGATCGCACATTAGCCCCAGAGCACTATCAGCAAAGGCAATCAAGCAAGGATTCTACTGGCCAACTCATATCAAGGACGCATTGCATATAGTAACAACTTGCAAAGCATGCCAGAGTTTTGCACCGCACCAAGTGTCTCCGGGAGGACAATCACAACTAATACCTCCGGTCTGGCCGCTTCAGCGATGGGGCCATTACCCCCGGCTCAAGGCGGAAGCAAGTATGCAGTTGTAGCAGTAGAATACTTCACAAGATGGATAGAGGCCAAACCACTTGCAACAATCACCTCTGAAATAGTCAAGAAATTCTTCTGGCAAAACATAATTTACAGATTCGGGGTTTCAAGGACACTCACAGTCGACAATGAAAAACAGTTTGATTTAGATAAGTTCAAAGAATTCTGCAAGAGTATCGGCACACAGATAGCCTTCGCGTTAGTCTATCACCCAGAAAGCAACGGAGCAGTAGAAAGGTCAAATAGAATTATATTCTCAGCAATCTCCAAGACATTACTGGATCACAAAAAGGGCAAATGGGTAGAAGAGCTACCGAAAGTAGTATGGTCTCACAACACAAACATACCAAGAGCCACCGAGTTCACTCCATTCAAGCTACTGTATGGAGAAGAAGCAATGATGCCAGAGGAGATCAAACACCAGAGCCTCCGCGTGATAAAACAAAACCTCACAAAAGATGAAGAATACACCAAAGAGATGATCGAAGCATACAGGCTAGAGGCGATCGACAACATCAAGAAATGCCAAGACCAAACCAGAAAATAGAGGGATAGAAAAGTGGTCACTAAGGACATCAAAAACGGCGACTGGGTAATGAGACGGAGGCCAAACGCTCAAAACATAGGAAAGCTACAGCCAAAATGGGAAGGACCGTTCAAGCCAAGCAAGCAGGAAGGAGAGGATCATTCTATCTACAAGATACAGAAGAAAGAACATCAACTCACTCCTGGAACATTGATAGCCTTAGGAAATACTACACATAGAATGTAAGGACCCCGTAGAATTATAAGCGAAGGTCCCTAGATTTAAATTCCTGCAATTTATTTTTTTAGCAAAAACGGCTTGCACTCTTTTCCTCACAAAAGGGGCTCCAAATCGGAGGTGAGGTTTTAATGAGGCAAGACCGTATGTAATTAACCTCTGAATGTATAAAGAGGACCCCGAAAAGTGATACACAAAAACAGTGAAAAGCAGCCAGCAACGCGGCTGCAATATTCGACAACAACTCACAATTTACAAGGTCACTTCATGCCACCATCAAGAAAAATGAAAAGGCATGAAGCGACCTCCTCCAAATGCTAAAAGACCTCAAAAAAGCCATGTCCTATCAGGCATCGAGGCAGGCAACAACAACCACAGGTTGCAGATGAATGAGAAGGCATGAACTAGCCTCCGCTAAATGCCAAAAGCCCTCGAAAAAGCCCTATCCTATCAGGCATCAAGGCAGGCAACAGCAACTACAGGTTGTGAACGAATGAGAAGGCATGAACTAGCCTCCGCTAAATGCCAAAAGCCCTTGAAAAAAGTCCTGTCCTATTATGCATCGAGGCAGGCATTCGCAGCCATAAAGTTGCGAAGCCAACCAGGAAAACACCTGAATCAACTCAGTCACCGGTGGTTCATGGAGCAACCTCCGCAAAAATCCAAAAAACCTCAAAAAAGAACTGGCAACTCAGGCATCGAGGCAGGAAATCGCAACCATAAGTTGCGAAGCAAACCGAAAAAGGACCTGTCAACCGGCTCAGGCACTGGTAGCTCAAAAAGTGGATAACATTACAATCACCAAAAGTGACCTCCGAAACACAATACTAAAACAAGCGGAGGTAACACTCACACAAGTACAAATTCATGGAATCTAGCAACCTCTGTGTCATACACCTTCCAAAAGCAATACAATCACAAGAAACAGATACTTTACATTCCAGAACGGAGACAATACGTAAAACAAGTTTATTTATTCAACTTTATGCTTACAATAGTCAGGGCACATTATGCCTTGCTCATAACAGAAACAATGTGCAAGATGCATGTATCTAACTGCTAGACCAAAATGCACAACCTCCGGGTCGAGGCATCTAGTCACTCCACTTAGTTAACATACTACCACAAGACATGGAAATCGTCTGGAGGTACACATAGCCAGTTGAATCAAGCCCAGCAGGCGCTCGGTACAAAGAGAAGGAGATGAGCCTTCAACGCCAGCTTGCACGTAGCAAACCCCACAACCATCTGTCAGCACACCACTTTGCACCTTCCATTCGCAAGTAACTGCCGCATCCTAAATCCTTACCTCAGCAATGCTAAATAAGAACACAGCCGGCCGCCATCTCCAGGCTGTTCCATTACGAGTCCTTACACAGCACCAATGCAAAAAAGCTTCTAGTAAGCACCATCAGTATAATGTACGCAACAAAGCAGCCCAGATGATCAAGGGGGAATAGATCTTTTTATAAGGACCTCCAAAGCATGAATAAACCAGTTGCAGCTACCTATCATTAAAGGAAGCAGATATGAAATCAATACCTGTACCAGCACGTCTTAAGAGGCAAAAGTACAAAATAGTAAATAACAAACATACGCAAGAGAACAAGTAAAACTGGAGCGCCTATCATCCAAGTCATTGCGAACAAAATCAAAAATGACGTCCACCGTGCGCCTAGGAAACGCCGATTTCCAATAATTCCATAGCTCGCCGCTAACGTAAACATCATTACGCATAAAGGTAATAGGCTCGACCTCCTGCACAGGCCCCAAACTGCAGACCTGCGTAGGATGATTCGGCCATTAATATTTTACAAAACCAAATGACAAACTGTTCTTTACATATGCACACCAGCACTAGGTCAGCAAAAGACAAAACATATAGAACCACAAATGAAGGCAAATATCTACACCTCCTCAGCAGCGGCCAAGTCCTGAGGCCCCATTCGAGCTCCCGGAGATGCTACAGCAGTGGCGGGGGGAACTTGGGCGGCGGAGGCGCCAGCGTCGGTAGATCCCCGAGTCCGTGCAGAAGTGCCACCAGAAGAAGTCGGCTCGTGACCACTGCTCTTGCCATGCTTCAGTTGCTGAAAAAGACAGAAATTAAGAGAGAGAAATCGCTAATACAGCTCTTACAACAAAATAAGACACGAAAAGTAAACCATACATACCGTTTCACGAGTAACATTGGCCATGGCAACGGTCTCCGACTGGGCAAACTTGGACCAAATTTTTTCCATAAAACTCTGCACGGTGGTCTTAACAAAATGATCCGTTCAGCCAAGTTCAGCGGGATCTCCTAGCTCAGGGCAATCAAAGTTTCTAATTTGGGCAATGTACTTGGACACAAAGAGCTTGCACAGATAAGTGGCGGAGTTCTTCGTGCTGAAATCAGAGACTCCGGTCATAAACTCATTAAGCTTGTTCAGGTTCGCCTTGATCCAGGAGAATATTTCAGAGGTAGTAGCCTCAGGATTAACCAGAGTAGCAACGCCACCAAAGGCACGAAGGGCAGAGACATAAGACTCCACAACCTCCAACCCGATTGACCTCAGGGCACCCATCTCTGACTCAAGATTCCTCACCATCGTCTTCAAAGCTTCAATTGGTTGACGCTCACCGTCCAGCTCCTTGCAAAGGTTCTCGGATGTCTCATTGGCCTTAGCCGCTCACTGAGCTGCAAGATCCATAGACTTCTGAGCATCATCAAGGGATTGTTCCAAATCAGCGGACCTTATCTCAAGGCTACTCAATTGCTTCTTCAGCTCAGACACCTGCTGCAATAATTCCTCCTTCTCACTAGCCTGGGGCTCAACCTCCGCCTTTAACGCTTGAATGGCTTTGTCCTTCCTCTCAAGCTCAAAATGACTGCTAGACTGGATAGCTAATGACATAGCATGACTCTGAAAGAACAGTAAAACATTACTACCAACAAGATAAACTAGGCAAACAACAGGCCAAAAAGAATACACCATGAAACAACTCACGATGACATGATGATCAACTTGGGCTCGCATCAGAACATCATGGGGCAGTTGCACGAGACATCGAGTTAAGTTAGCACCCATCACCTCCGTCATCTGGCCAATACCATCAGCCTAGCCAAGCAGAAAGCGTTTATCTTCATCAGTGCCGGCATCAGTCGAAGCCGCCCCAGGAACACTAGAGCTTGGCGGAGGCGGGGATGGAGCATCGACGGCCTCAGGAACAGCTGGTGTCAATGCCGCCAGAGGTACCATCTGTGCTACCTCCGCCACATTGCGAGCTAAGCAAAACAAGCAAAACGAGACAAGTCAAGCGACCGATTAAACAGTCCTAAGATTCATAAATACCACGTACGGGCTCACCGAGTAAGGATACCTCCCCCTCCGAAGCCCTACCATAGGATACCTTCAGAGTAAGAAAGTCTAGGTAAACCATACTCCATGTAAGAACCTCACCTTGACTCGAAGTATAAGAATCTTTTTCCACGATCACATCCCCCGTTTCACGCTCTTCAACTTCCACGAGTTTCTCCTTGCCATCAACAATGACCACCGCATCCCTAGCAAGCTTTCCCATGCTGTCAGGTTTGGCCGCCACTACCTCTGACTCATCCCCGGAGCTGTCATCAATGTAAGCACTAGCAAAAGGCCTCACAGTGACCTCTGACGAAACAGTCTCCTCTGGCAGAAGCATAGGTGCAGCAACTGGCAAAACAGACTGAAGTGGAGAAGAGTCGGAGGTGTCACCCGTAAGGACGGGAGAATCCAGCGGAGACTGCCAAGGCGGACCCTCCTTATCATGCTATGTCGGGACGTCAGCCTCCGTCATTTCCAGATCCATACCAGAGTTTCCCTCTTCATCGTACAAAGTCTCAAAAACATCTTCGGCCTCCGCAGTTTCCGCGGAGGCTTCTTTCTGCTTCTTCAGCACTCCTCGAGTCAAAGCACTACCATGCCTTTTCCTCACCTCGGCAACCTTAGTAGCGGCAACAGCACTAGCGACAGCAACAGCACCAAGTAACTCTTTCTTGTCAACCTTCCTCTTTATTTTGTCAGGGACCTCACGTTCGTAGTAATGCACACCGAGCTCCTCAAAAACACTATTAAAGCAGGGCATGATACCAGGCTCCGACCTTCGAGCAAGATACTCCCTCTCAGAAACTTCTCTGAGAATCTCAACAGCTTTTTCTTCGGTCAGTCGGACAAACTCCTCCTTGCTCTGACCATCCGAAAGGCAAAGCCCAAAATGTGGGTAAGGGATGTCGCCGACAGCTCCAAACACGGGCAGATCCAGCTTTTCTATAGTAAATTTCTTCTGCCCCGAACCACCAAGCAGGGGCCAGTAATCAGAGGATATCATCTCCTCAACCAGATCCCTCCCACTAGAGTAATGGCAGGCTGCACTGAATGCTTCCTGCAAGACCTCTGCTTATCAGAATCAATAGAACCAGGCTTCACACTAGTCAAAGGATTCATTAGAGTCATCATAGAGGCAAAAGGAAACCGAGTGACGCTCCTACCATCTTCGTCTGGGCGAGTAACACTAGGGGTCCGGATGTAAAACCAGAAATCTAGCCAATCAGCAGGCTCATACTTTCCCCTCTGACATCAAGAGATTGCAATTTTTCCTTACCCTTGCTTGGTTTTCTCTTAGCCATGAAGCTACATGATGCAAACTAGGCTACCTTAGTGCCTACATGGCGCGGTTGCTTTTGCAGCTCATAGTACTCCGCGAAGGTATTCATGCTAAGCCCACCTCCATAAGATTCGACGACCCAGAGAAATTTGCTCATGTTTAAGAAAGCATGGGGAGTGAGGTGATGCAACTGAACCTCGAACCATTCAAGAACATACTGAAGGAAATTGGTTGAAGGGAAGCGAAGGCCATAGGAAAAGAAATCCCGAAAGATGATGGCCTCATTCTTCTTAGGTCTTGGCACGGTCTCTCCACGTGGAGGTCGCCCTGAACCAGTAGGAAAAAAGCCCTTTGCCTCAAGATCTGAAATCATACTCTGCGTCATTCGGCTACGACCAAACTCATAGGACACCTCCATAGCAGCCACAACAACCTTCAGAGCCATCAATTCACTTGGTGAAGCTTCGACATCTGACAGGGACTCTTCGAGATCTTTAGCCTCCGAGGCAGCCAACATGCACTGCTCGTAAAGATCTATGAAGCCTCCGACTCCGACACCCTAGAAACAGGAATAGGGGCCGGAGAGCGGACGACGACGTGCGCAGCATAGGCGTTCAGGTCCCACGATGGCAGGATGCCAAGGCAGAACTACGGCAGAGATGGCAAATACCACAGCAAACTACGCGGTGGCAAGCGAAGGAGAGTACAGGTCATTTTCACCGGCCATCCCTCTTATATAGGCAGCGAAGTGGCGCTTCGCATTCTTAGCCCAACGGTCATGATGATCTGTGAATCAAAGGGCAGGGAACGAGCCGATTTAAAATCAACGACTAAGATAAACCAGACAACGGTAAAAATGCAAAACCTCTAGTCCAACGTTCAATGGGCCAGGGGGGAAGCGGAGGTAAGAACAGCCTCCGCGGCCAGAGGTGTATTGATGGTTAGACCCGCCTCCACTGGACCTAACCCTCAAGGAGGAAATGTTTAGGATGCGCCCCAAGGCCAGAGAGGCTTGATACCTCTGCTTGGAATCTAACCCACAAAACCCATACTCCTATGACTGTGCGCACAGGAGCCAGAGACGCCTCTGGAGGTGGGACCTCCACCAAGGAGCTACTTCGAGGAACCATGGAGACGGTTTGCAGCGGAGGTCCAGTGGCACCGCCTCCCATGTTTGCGGAGGTCGGTCGGACTAGCCACCGGCCACGACAGAGGTCCTATGCGGAGGTGGTGACGACTGAAGATGGATACAGCGCGGTGATGTGATGAGCCGAGCTAAGGCTGATTATCAGCAAGCAGACATGTTGGGCCTCTCGAGGGTGGTGATGGGCCATGGCCCATGTGTTGTGGCGACAAAGTAACAGACAAGCTTGCCCTGGAGGGGCCCACGTGTAATAGATTCAGTGTCTAGGGTTTCAAAACTCCTGTTGGGGGTGCGCTTGTACTTTCAATCCTAAGCTGGGGAGCCATTATAAATGGCCATGCCCCCTATGTAATCAGGGGAGGATGATTCATTGATAGCTATAGGACCCTCTACTATCAGGCCCACACTGTGATTTCCATATTTAATATGGAGAGAGAAGGACCATTTGGGCCTTCCGTTCTACCTTCACTCTGACCTACTGGGACGTGGTCCCAACAGTGCCCAATTGTACAGATTAGGAGTCCACCATGTAGTGTTTAGGTCTGGTAGTAGGCCCTTAGTGACAATTTTGTAAACATCAACACCATCATGGATAATAAAGAGAACAATTCCTCCCACCTTCCTTATAAAAGAGGGAGAGGGGGAGGGAGAGAAGGGGTGACCGGAGGCTCTCTCTGTGTCTTGCTCTCTCCTTGTGTTTGGTCAAAGGCAAAGTAGTCCCTAGACTATTCTTGTATATATGAAAGTCGTGTACTTAACCTGAGTTGTAATTGGGTCCAGAAGATGTTGTATTTGGTTATTGGGTTTTGAATATTCAGTCAAAACTGAATAACTATGGGACTACTCTTAGGGTGTGTAGACCCCCATCCTTATGTTTTATGCCCAATTGTATAGATTAGAGTCCACCATGTAGTGTTTAGGTGCGGTAGTAAGCTCTTAGTGATAATTTTGGAAATATTGACACCATCATGGATAATAAAGAGAACAACCCCTCCCACCTTCCCTATAATATAGGGAGAGGGGAATGGAGAAGAGGTGACTTAGAGGCTCTCTGTTCATTCTGTCTCTTGCTCTCTCCCTGTATCTGGTCCTCAGACCCAAATGTTGATTCATCGAATCAACACAGTCGTCTTTCTCAATTCCTTAGCATATTTACTTTGTCTTTATCTCCGTCCTGAAATTTCATTAGTAACCATTTTCCCTTTGGGAATAAGAAATAGAACTTAACAAGAACATTGAACAAACTTTGATGAAGAAATCAGCTCACTTCAATTGCCCGGTCAGATCTAGTTCTTTCTTTGCATCATCTCTCCTTACGTTTTGAAAAGAATAGTGTTCTGATTTGAGCATGGATGATTTATACGCAAGTCCAAATAGTGTAGAAATAATCCAAGGGTGAAGGACATCATACCTTTTGTCAAGATCTTGTTTCTTCATATCAGGAGGCGTGCCATCAAAAACATGACTACAAACAAATTAGCAACCAATTTAAGAGAGAGCATATACTTTTACATGTGTCTAAATCAAAGATTGTGATAGAAATAAATGAAGGAGTAAGTGTTTACATGGGCTCAATCCTAGTCTCTAGAAACTTAACAGTTCGGTTGAACATGTCAACAAGATGACTGTATAACAAAACCAAAATAAAGATAGAAATGTTGTAAGCAGAACTTAAGATACTAAGAATGCATGAAATATATTTATTTGTACTTGGTTTCTTCACCTATCATTTTTGAGAGGTTTATTTCCTCCTGACTTCATTGTCGTCTGTTAAACGGAGCATAAGATATCTATCACAACTTCTATGCTCTATAATATGATTATTACTTTATTATCTTATTTTATGCTAAATTTGACATGTTAGCTATCTAATGTAATTGAAGGGACATAGTTTAGTTTAATCGCCAATGCTCTTGAGTCTTGATGTTTTTGAGTGGCAAGATATAGTGTTATGTCCCTCGCGATTCTCTCCTCCTATTAGAAGATCGAGTGATCGCTACAAGGAAAGTGTGATAAAGTATGAGCTCCCATCATAGCATGCTATCAATGTTGTTTGTTTGATATGGGTATGTTCCTGCTCTTATTTTAGTTATTTGGATAGGAGAAGCTTGAAAGGAATTATTTGTTAATGTTGCTTCCGACCAACACAAATATTTATTAAATTATGCCTTCACATATAGAGAACGTGATAGCAGACTGCAACATGATGTAGTTCCTTAAGATGACACCCTATGCTTGTACTTGTTCTGTATGATAATTATGGAACCTACTGAAGAAACTGTGTTCTAATCTGTTCAAAGAGAAAAAGAGAAGGAAGGAAATTATGTTCATAGATTGAGTAAGATGCAGATATAGCCAAGAGGAGAAGCACTTGTGCACTCCACTAGTCATGAGCATGCACCTCGTGGGCCGGAGGCATGACCCAAAGCACGACAAGTTGGCCCGGCCCGAGCATGGCACGGCCTGTACCTCAACCGTGCCCAGGTCAGTTCGAAACACACAACATGCCATACTTGGGCCAAGCCCTTGGTCCACCAGGCGGCATGGCATGGCCTGATCCATAATCAAAGGCATGGTTGAGGCCTAATTGTTACTATGGCCTATTAGAGCCAATGAGCCGCCTTCTCAATCAAGAAAATAGAAAACACATCCCGCATAGCCCACCAAGCTACCCCTACCACCCAAACCCTAACTTACTCCCTCCCTCCTGGCCTCCCCCAGCACTCTACTCCCCGGCTTCTCGCTCTCTCTCGTCGCGCCGTGCGTGGCGCACCGCACTCCACATCCTTGATCTCTCCACAGGCACCCTCCTCCCCAGCATACATCGACCTCGAGCACCCGATGCCAGCGCCACCGTCTCTGCGCCTAGCTTAAGTGGCCACAGATGCGCCACCACCTTCGTGAGTGCGCTGCCACATCCGTGCGCGATGCAAGCGCGCCGCCACTTCGACTGCCGGCAGTGGACGTGGCTCCTCCTCTGTGCCTGGCTTGGTGACGCCGAATGCGAGCATGCCACCGGCAACCTCCATCGGACGTGAGCTGTTCTCACAATGTCACCTCCTTTCCATAGCAGGCCTTGGACCAATCTGGTGCACTTTTGGGCCCATGCTCTTTAGGCTGGCACGGCCCAAAAGTGTCATTCCTTGGCTGGTGAGCAGGCATGATGGCATGTGGATACACAACCCGGCGGCACGTGGACCAAACAGGCCCATGGCCTAACGGGTCGTGCCTAGCATGGTCCTGTGTCATGCCAAGACGGGGTGCCCCATTGCTTAACTTTGCACTCCCCTTGCACACACTACGTCTAGACTGAATAACTGCAACGGGCATTTTTGCTTTTGCGCAGCGGGCCTGGGCGTCCGCTTGCGGTGCCACAGCATGGTAAATCCAGGCGGCACCGCTGCACCACAGCAGGCGCCAGTGCCCATTGTGGAAAATCGGATTTACCACGGCGAGGCACTAGGATGCCCGCTGTGGTAAATGTTTCAGAAAAAACAAACAAAAAGAAAGAAAACCCTAGATAGGCCCATCAAGCCCATCCTCGGGCTCGATGAGCCCATCCAGGGCCACAGCGCCGCCACCGCTGGCGGATCCACGGCATGGATGTCGTTGCCACCGTCGCTGGGGTCCGATTCGCCCTCGCCGGGGCCGGATCCGGAGTCGCCATTGCCAGATCCATCCTCGTCGGAGCGTTGCCACTGTGAGCCCACCGCCGTTGGAGGGAGCATGCCGCCGTAGCAGACCACCTTAAGCTGACCTGGAAGGGGGGAGGAAGAGGAATTGAATAGCAGGATCTGAATGGAGGAGAGAGGAGAGAGGATGATGGGCACAGCTAGTTTCTCCGTGCTGAAACCCGCCGCCCGGATGTGGCCACGATGCACCTCCACTGGCCGGATCCGGGTAGGACCACTGTTGTAACAACCCAAAAATCTGAGCTACAAATTTTTTTTGATAAAACCCTGAGTGATGTGGTGCAACATGTCATCATACACCCCTTAACCCTGCATTAACCCCATCATATCATGCATAGCATTCATGTGTTTGTAAATTTATTAATATCTCATGTCAATGCTCTATGTTTCACATGTTATATTTCAATGTTGCAATAGCCTCGTTTCAATGTTTCAATAGTTCATACACCATGTTGTATTAAAGAGTGAATTGGATTTTATTTGGTTTATGTGTTGAATAATAAAAATGATAAAATAATATTTATTTTGACAAATAAATATTAAGGAAATAATACCCTAACATTATTTGGGCCATGGATGCTCTCTACCTTGTTGTAAATAATCAGCATATCACAAATATATATAAAAGTATTTGAAAAAGGAAAAGAAAAAGAAAAGAAAAAAGAAGAAGCAATCCGGCCCAAACCAGCCGGCCCAGCCCAGCAAGCCGTCCGCCGTCCCGGCCACTCTCCCGCACGCCCGCCCGCCTTCCTCCGCGCGTGGCCAGCCCAGCAAGGCGGCCTAGCCGCTCGCCCGTGCGCTCGCCCACACACCCGCTCACCGCGCCGGCCTAGCAAGGCAGCGAGGCCCAGCAAGGACGCGGCCGCTCGCGCGCCGCACTGAGCCAGCCTGAGCCGCTGACGACCGGAGCCCGCAGTGGGGGCCAGCTGTCATGAGCTCCCCTCGGTTCACCACTGTCCGTGTGCATGCCCGACGTCACCCTGCTAGGCTCTGTCCCCTGTGTTGCCCCTAAGCTACCTGCCCCGGCCGCTCGATCCTATCTCGCCCAGCATCAACGCCCGCGAGCGTGCCACCTGGCCCGACCGGCCGACAGCAAGAAGCCCGCAGCGTGGGCGAAATTCTCCGTGCGCCACCGCGGTGAAGCTGTGCCGCTGTAAAGCATTCTCACACCCGGCATTACCTAGCCCTCTCTCGCTGCTCCGTGGACCCGACCAAGCACCCCACTGGTGACCTGGACCCCTCCTTGGCCGCTTGATCAAACTGGAGCCATGATCGGCCGTCCTCGGTCACCTACCTCCGCTTCCGCCCTATATAAGCAAGGGGCCGGAGCTCTAGGGTTCCCAGTCACCGCCACCACTCTGGTGGAACACCAATTGCACCCTCGCCGGTCGAATTTGGGAAGAGGAGGAGGAAAGGAGAAGAAGGGGGTCGGGGAGGAAGAAGAAGTCGCCACCAGAATTGGAGAAGAAGAGGAGCTCCGCTGTGCTGCTGCACCAGGAGCAAGAAGAGGAGGCCGTACCACAAGCCAGAGCCACAAGAACGCTACACCTCCTATCCACGCCAGTGCCGGTGAGCACCTCTGCCATGCCTCTCTTCCCAACCTCCGCCCGTGCTGTTGGCCATGGCGCTCCACCTTGGGAGCGCGTAGGCTGAGACCTCCACCGGTCTCCGTCTGGACACACCTGCACACACGCACGAGGCCAGCCAAGCCCCCTTAGACTATGACATCAGGAGGATGCTGGACCGGAGCACTGCCTTGCCCGCCACCGCACACCGAGCGCCGCCGCGGTGAACCCAGCCGTCTCTCCATTGAGCTCTGCCGTCCATTGACCCCGGATCCACGCCCGCCTTGATGAGATGGACTCCATGCGCACCCTAGCTCCACGGTTGCCTCGCCGGAGCACCGACGCGAGCCACCTTGCCGCCATCGTGTTCATGCACTGCCACTCTGGAGCGGCGCCGTTCGTTGTCGTTTCCCGCCGACTCCGACCATCGCTGGGATCAAGAAGAGGGCGAGGAGCTCCACCTTGACATGCTACATCATTTGGGCAAGGAGATGGAGGTCGTGGACCCTTCCTGACCACTGTTGCCATGCACCGAGGACCCACCGGAGCTCCGTCGCGGGAGTTGCTACCCGCGCGGACTCCGCCGTGGCATTTGGTCACCGCCGGTGCCTCGAGCAGGTGCTGCGTGACTCCAATCGCGCGTCTAAGCTGCAAGTCAGGGAGATGCTACTCTAGAGGGAGACTAACCTCGCTGAGGTGCAGTACATGCAGGTAATTAAGTAGGAAACATTCATTCTGACTTCTTCCGTGAAACATTCAATTTATCTTCTGGCATGTCAAATACTTGATATCATGCAGATGTGTCCGGAGTGGTACGACAAGTACCGGGACTCCTGGGCAGCCATTGTGTGTGAGTGGACCACAGACGTGGCATACCAGAGGTGTAGAGAACATCGGGAGCGCCGCCTACAGATGCGAGGGGCACCACACCACCAAGGGAACCAGTCCCTCCCATTGTTCATGGAAAGATGGGTACGTTTCTGTTGATCTATTTATTCTAGTGCTCAATTGTCATTACTTGTAACCATGTTTGTGTTTTCCTCACAGACCCAGTCGCATGGTGGGCAGGTCATCAACGAGTTCACGGGGTACGCCCTTGCTCATAAGGGCAAAGCGATGGCTGCGGACAACGTTAACGACCCGGCGGACGGGCCTGACGCGTACACTAACGCGAGCGTCTACCCCAAGCTCACCGAGTACACCTCCGCGGCTCGCCAGTGCCATGGGGAGACGTTCGACCCCACCACCGACCCCCTGGACATAGACCTTTTGATGAGGTTGGGAGGAGGGAAGCAGCACGGCCGGTACTGGATGGCCAACAGCGCCATCCAGTCGTCCTCTGTTCCCACGCGGAGCCAGATTCGATGAGATGGGACCAGGAGCTCCTCTGACATCCCCATAGTGCCTCGGCAGCCGAGCAACGCACAGATGTTCTCGGCATTTCAGGTAAGTGCAGTTTTATTCGTCGTTCACTCGTTTCACACATGTACCTTGCCTTCACATACCATCAACCTTGCGGGTGTAATATTGCAGGCCCAGATCACACAATTGCAGGCAAACCAGGGGGCCCAGGCGGTGGCCCATTAGTGGCAGCTGCGGCTATCACGCAGCACTACCAGCATCAGATGCAGGACTTTGTCGGCTACTTTCGGACCCTTCAGATCCTGAGAGTGCAGCAGGCCGAACTCCCTGCCTCGATCTTCGCTCCACCACCTATTCCTATGCCTACTCCTATAGGGACTCCGGTGAGTATATTGCCTGTTGCTTTAGCTTGTGCGGCCATCCTGCAGGTGCTAATGAGATCACTTGTCCTTTGTGCAGGAACAGTCGGCGGGTTCGAACCCGACTCCAGCAGATGCCAGCCCTCCACTGGGCCCGACCTTCCCAACTCAGGGGTTCACATGGCCAGGTACCGCTCCTCCTCCACCGACGCAACAGGGAGATTGCGGGCCTACAAGCGGCCTTTGCTTCCGCCACTCTACTGGATGTTCCAGTCGGCGCCGCAATCAGGGTGGTCTCTGTGGGAGCAAGATGGGGGCTCTGGGGCCCCTGGGAACGCCGGGTCGAGTTAGGTACCTCTACTGCCCGCTTGTGGACTTGTATCGATGAACTTGTCGCTCTTTTGGACATGTTATGAATTTGTATCGATGTAACGGGTGAATTTGAAGACCTTTATGTATGAATTCATGTTGAGACGTCATTTGATGATGAAATGTGATTTTTATGTAATATTCTAGTCTATTATCGTGAATATATGTGAAATTGCATGTCTGAAATGCAAGAAAAAATAAAAAAAATTTCAGCTTTGCCGAGTGCCAGCACTCACCAAAGCTGGGCATTTTTCCCAGCAGAGCCCAGCTTTGCTGAGTGCTGGCGCACTCGGCAAATAATTTTTCAAAAAATAAAGAAAATAAAAAATCTTTGTCGAGTGCCTGCCACGTCACACTCGGCAAAGAGTGCCGTCAGGTTGACGTCGCCCGCTACCTTTGCCGAGTGCTAGCGTGACACTCGGCAAAGCCTTTGCCGAGTGCCTGCCAAGTGGCACTTGGCAAAGACTCCTTCGCCGACCAATTCTTTGCCGAGTGTGCTTTGCCGAGGCCGCACACGGCAAAGTTTTACCCATTTGCCGTGTGCTGCCATCCAAAGCACATGGCAAAGTTTTGTTTTTACTTTTTTAAAAGATTACTTTGCCGTGTGTCACCAGGCAAAGCACACGGCAAAGTCCATGAGAAATGCATTTTTTTTATTTTATTATATATATCAAAAGCATATCAATCATCACATCTATATCAACAACATGCATTATATATCAAAAGCACACGCATATTTCATAAAACCATCGATAATCCATCGAAAATCCACCAAAGTTCAACATCACAAGTTTATTATTACAAGTTCAACATCAAACAGTACAACATTCCTACTACGGCGACCTACTACGGCGACGGAGACTGCAACTGTGGCCTCCCGGAGTGATGTGATGGACCAGACTGCGATGTAGGGTTGATGACATCAACCGCCGATGATACCGTAGCGAGATAGTTTGAACCCGCCGACGGAGGCTGCACAAAAAAGAATAGATTGCATGTGTTAGACTCAAAATTGAAAATTTCGGCAGCATCTCCTCTGCACGGGGAGATTTCCAACCTACAAGAAACAACGGCACGAAGGCCAACAATCACAACGGCACAAAGGCCGACATTCCCAACGGCATGAAGGCATTAAACTTTCATACTTACAAGAGTGAAGAGACCAACCGGAGCTATAGCCGGCAACTGCACTAAGGCACCCGATGCCACGTTGTGGAGCATCTGATACAATTCCGCCATCTACTTCTGCGTGTCCTCCATCTTCCTCTGCGTGTCCTCCCGTCGAGCCTCCAGGTGTGAGGTCATCTCCTTTTGTTGTGCCAGCGCCGCCTGTAGTGTTTCAATCCCATGTTTCAGTATTGCAAATCGGATCAATGTGTGTAACGTTCAATGTGCGTCGAGTGAAACCGGAATTACCTGAAGTTCGTCCACCCGCGACAGTGTTGGAGTAGGCCATGCACGTATGGAAAGGCTTGTGGACGTGTTCCGTGACCTCACGTCGATGAGAGAGGGTGCAGACGTTGAGGAGTCGGCAGCGTTTGCTTCCACAACCGCCCGTGCTTCCTGCCTTCCCCCAAACTCACGATCACCTCTGTCTCAAGGGGCTCAGTGCTCAGATTGTGATCTGGGCCATGGAGCGTCCTAACCGCCTTCGTGTAGTCTTTGACCTTAGTGTGGATGGTCGAGTCAGAGTAATCCTCGACAGGTGCATTCGGGTTGAAGACGACACCGGATTTCACCCGGCCCATGTGGGACACAGCCCATGCCCCAAACTCCAACATCGGCACCCCCGGCTGTGCCGCCTCCTGCGAGAAAGATGGCAAGATGATTAGAAATCATGAAAAATTGAGCGTTAGAATAGATAAATGACATCTCCTATAAGTGCCCGCTTGAATGCAGGGAGGTTGCGGCTGCCTTGGTGGTGAGTTGGACCAGTCCTCAGTGACTGCTTTCGCTTGCCGTTCACACGCTTTGCGATGAACTTCGGGGATAGGTACCTATCCCTGATCTTCGACCATGCCGCTCTATGCGACAAGCACCACGGTGGTGGCATCTACGCATCATCAAGTGTTTGACATATAAGATGATCAATTATAGACATACTAAATCTCAAAATGAATCAGTATTATTCACCTACCTGAAGGTATTGCGCCTTGGTCAGCACCAAGTCTCTTGAGTCACCCTTGATGAGGGGCTCTTGCAGGATGGACCTGTAGTACAAGATGTGAGCCTGGAGTCGCACATCGTAAATCATGTCGGTGACGAGCTTGTAACAGGCTTTGTGTGCCGTCTGGTCTGCCTTGGTCTCTTGGCCTTCTTCGACCTTGAAGTACTTCTGCATACACACACGATGTATGCGTACATTATTTCAATAAAAGACTTAACCAATGGAGGATATGTATTTGAGCTTCATTGTGAGACACTTACCCAAAAGTCCGCCAAAACCCGCTCCTGCTTGTTGTCCCTCTCGTCATCATCGCTGAGCTTGTACCTTTTCCACGACTAGGCCACCCCCACGTGCCATCTTTCAATTTCACAAGGCCGGGGAAGTGTTTCTTGCACAGACATCCCAAGATATTAGCGGGGGTGCCGGGGGGGTCAAGAGCACCCGACAAAACTAGCCAGTCCCTGCATAAGTGAGTGATTAAGAAAAACTATCAGTGTCTATTTTGATTTTGAACCATCATACCATATGGATTGAACCCATCTGTTGCCAGCGCGACACGTACATTACGAGCCTCCTCTGCTTTGAGATGATGCCGCGCATTGAAGTACTACCATGCATCACCATCGGATGGATGTACCACTTGTCAAGATTGTACCGCGTGCTGTTTTTGTGCCATGTCATCTGTTTTGCCAATTCCTCGGTCATGAATAGCCGTTGGAGCCTCGGCAGGAAGGGAAGGTGTCGTAGGACACTCATGGGGATCTTAAGCTGCCTCTTATGGCCATTGCCCGAGTCTACCTCCACGTACCTGGAGGATTCACACTTTGGGCAGTACTTTGCATCCGTGTGTTCTTTCCTAAATAGGACGCACCCCTTCGGACACGCATGTATCTTGTCATACGGCATCTTCAGTCCAAGAAGAAGCTTCTCTGACTCGTACACATTCTTTAGCATAATGTGTGTCGTCGGTAGCATACCACTCCACACGGCCACCATCTTGTCGAAGCCTTATCGACTTAGATTTAACTCGGCCTTCAACCCCATAATGCGACCAATGGCATCCAACTGAGAAACAATAGTATGATCGTGAAGGGGTCTCTGTGCCGAGTCCAACATTCGATAGAAGGTATCTGCGGCAGCCTTAGTCTCTGCCTTATCACGTCCTTCAGCGAACTGAGCTTGCTGAGTGTCAAACAGCATGTCTGCTACCCTAGCATCATTATCGAAAGCCTCGAGCCGTGGTATCACCACCTTGTCTCTGATACGATCGGCTTCACCATGGTGGTACCACCGGTGGTGGCCCAGAGTAAATCCATACTTCACAATATGTTGACCCATGGTTAACTTATCTTTCCTTCTTCTGTTGTCACAATGGTTGCAGGGACACAAAACTAGAGAATGGCCTTTAGCACTCTCGCCAAATGCATGCTCTAAGAATTCATCGACCTTGATTATAAACGACCAGTCCCTCTGCGTTGTGTACATCCACTCACGGTCCTCCATCCTTTAACAGATATATAACATGAAGTAATGTGACTATCAATTGCATCTATGTGATGTCCCTAATGTCTAATAGGTGAGGATAGGTCCTAATCCCACCCGCGGATGTACGGATGAGTTAGTTTCCATGGTCCACTCCTATCCGAGATAGAATTTTGGCAGCACCTCCCTGCTGTTCTCCCGATACACGTCCTGCAAGGGAGAGTGTGTATCCGGAGAACAATAGGAGGTGATGCCAAAACTCCTTCTCAGACACGAGCGGACCATGGAAACTAACTCATCCGCGCATCCATGGGCTGTCCAAAAAACATGGACAATCCAAAATAGATACGGTCAAAGATATGCAAAGCCATGCATACCTCCATCCGTATCTCATTCGGACGGGAGACGCCTAACTGGGTTACACGCAGGCTACGAGAAACATACGGAAAGAGAGGTTGTACCTAGGGTCGCCTAGGTGCTCCGATTCGCCTCCGACAGGTCCTGCGCTGCAAAAGAAGAAACATATCACTATAAGATGAAAATTTTGACAGAACCTCCCCTGTACAGGGAGGTTTCCAAAACCTGCCAAAAAAGCCAACACGATGGCCGATGTCCACATTAAGGGCACGATGGCCCACACATCCACAATTCCAGCACGAAGGCCGCCAACACATAAACATCACCATGGTGAACACCCTGAGCCTTTACCTTCCTCTCCGGCGATGAATGGGGACGATGGCGTGGACGAACTCTTGATGGGCAGCGAGGATCGGTGGACGAACGTGGATGGTCGATGAACTCCTTCCTCTTCTCCTGCTCCCTTCTCCTTCTCCTTCTCCTTCTCCTTCCTTCTCCTTCTCCTTCTCCTTCCTCTTCTCCTCCTCCCTTCTTCTTCTTCTCCTTCTCCTCTCCTTCCGTCTCCTTCTCTTCTCCTCCTCCCTTCTCTTTCTTCTCCTTCTCCTCTTCTCCTCTTCTGTATGCTCTGCTAGGGGCCGGGCGGGCCGACGGACGGGTGGCGCGCGCACGTGGCACGGGGCAGCATGAGGACGGGTGGCCGAGCAGAGTGTGGGCGGGTGGCAGAGCGGTGCGTGGGCGGGCGGCTGGGGGGCGCGCGCACTCTCGGGCGGCCAGCGCGCGGGCGGGTGGGGCGGCCGGCGCTCATGCGGGCAGGCGGACAGGGCTGGCGGTACGCACGGGCGGGGCGGGCGGCGCGTGCGGGCGGATGCGGCGGCCGGCGCGCGTGCGGGCAGATGCGGCGGGCGGCGCGCGTGAGGGAGGGCGGCGCGCGCGGGCGGATGCGGCAGACGGGCGGCGTGGCGACGCAGGAGCGGCGGGGCGGGGGCGAGGTGCGGGGCGCTGGCGGGGGGTGGGCTGGCGGGGTGAAGGATAAGGTTAGGGTTTGTTAGTGGGCCTGATGGGCCTTTTTTTAATGAAATTTTGCCGTGTGCTGCTGGGCCTGGCATACGGCAAAGATAATTTTGTTGTGTGCAGCCCATTGCACACGGCAAAATATTTTGTTTTTTTATTTTAGGTCTAAATTTTTTTGTGGAGCCTTGTGACAGTATGTATGACTCAATGTTAAAATGTGGTCTATTTTTTACTTTTTAATATACTTTTTTAATTTATTTTATTTCATTGACTTTTTTGGAATATGTCAAATCTGAACTGCAGGTACATGGAATAATGGATTTCGATCTTTTAAAAAATGAGATTCATGATATTTGGTGTACGTTTTGGCCGTATCCAGGAGCTCACATGAAATCTCAAGCATCTCGTTGACATAACATGTCGAGTTAGGTGCGTAAAAAGTGAATAAAAATTATATAAAATCCAAACGAAGTCCAAAAATCACGAAACTTAGCGAGGTGTCGTGTCATCACATGTGTATGCTATGGTAAAAAATTGACAAGGTTTCGAGCAAGTTGCGACGTTGGATGCCTAAAAGCGAGACATCTCCACATGTAATTACACATCCAACGTCGCAACTTGCTCGAAACCTTGTCAATTTTTTACCGTAGCATACACATGTAATGACACGACACCTCGTCAAGTTTCATGATTTTTAGACTTTGTTTGGATTTTATATAATTTTTATTCACTTTTCACGCACCTAACTCGATATGTTACGTCAACGAGATGCTCGAGATTTCATGTGAGCTGCTGGATACGGCCAAAACATACACCAAATATCATGAGTCTCATTTTTTGAAAGACCGAAATCCATTATTCCATGTACATGCAGTTCAGATTTAAAATATTCAAAAAAGTCAATGAAACAAAATAAATTAGAAAAGTATATTAAAAAATGCCAAAAATAGACCATATTTTAACATTGAGTCATACATAGTGTCACAAGGCTCAAAAAAAATTTAGACCTAAAATAAAAAAGAAAACAAAACTATTTTACCATGTGCAATGGCGGGCACACGGCAAAATTATCTTTGACGTGTGCCTCAGCCATAGACACACGACAAAATATTATATTTTACCGTGTGCCTCACCACTGCACACGGCAAAATGCATTTTTAAATTATTAAAAAAAACTTTGCCGTGTGTTTTGTCGTGGCACGCGACAAAATCTAACGGCATGTGTGCGACGTGACGGGCCGACCACCTTTGCCGTGTGTCTTGGCGTTGCACACGGCAAAATATCGTATTTTGCCATATGCGATATTTTACCGTGTGTCTAACACACGGCAAAGCCACCTTTGTCGTATGCATCATTTTGCCATGTGCGACACACGGCAAAAATAAACTTTGCCGTATGCCCTGCTAAATTACACACAGCAAATATTCAGACATACGGCAGAGTCCAGTTTTTCAGTAGTGCATCCCGGATACTTTTCAAAGCTAGCAATCATGGGAAACGAAGAAAAGATCGCCCTTTGCTTAAGAAGTCAAGAGATATAGAAAAGTGTCTAATCGACCAACCAGTATATCCTGATCGATTCCGCTGTGCCGCCGCCGTTGCTTAGAACACTATAAGATACTCCGTAGCCGGCAAAATGCGATCGACAAGGGAATCACCGCACTTTATGGGAAGACATTGACATGCAAGAACGGCATCTTGCTCTTGGATCCTGCCTGGATTCTACAGGAGGTGACACATCACACGTGCCTCTCGGCAGCTGCCAAACTTAAGCTGATTACTTGTCAAGATTCCTCCTTTTCATATGTGACTGCTACTTCCCAAGACTGAAATTGATATACAGTGCTATCAGGTATCCGATAAACCTCTCCTTCCCTGGCATGGTTGCCTCTCCGGAGCCCATTTCGAAGGCCGACAAGTATATGTATGACCCAGCAAGTCTCTCAAACACCTACAACGTGGAAAGACCATCTTCTGAAATAAAGATCGATGAACTCTGCCTATGTTAATTGGAAGACTTTCTTGACTCGTTTTAACATAGCCGGTCCCAATCTCGAGTAAAGGAGGAGGGTGTGTTAGGTTTGGCTAATCAATATTTCAAAACCAGCCACTCTCATGGATATGAAATCCACAAGAGAACAAGGGAGATGTTCAAAGTTGTACTAATTACCGTGGAATTAAATTGATGAGCCATACGATGAAGCTCTGGGAGAGGGTTATCGAGCATCGCCTAAGAAGAGTGTTCAAGTGTGACCCAAAACCAATTTGGGTTTATGACTGGTAGGTCGACCATGGAGGTGATTTTCTTATTACGACAGTTAATGGAGAGATATAGGGAGCAGAAGAAATACTTACACATGGTCTTTATTGACCTCGAGAAGGCATATGAAAAAGTACTGAGAAATGTCATGTGGTCGGTCTTGAAAAAGCACAAAGTCCCAACTAAGTACATCACCCTCATCAAGGATATGTACAGGGATGTGGTGACGTGTGTCCGAACATGTGATGGCCACACCAGTGACTTTCCAATTAAAATAGGGCTACATCAAGGGTCAACATTGAGCCCTTATTTATTTGCTTTGGTGATGGATGAGGTCACAAGAGACATAAAGGTGATATCCCTTGATGTATGCTCTTTGCTGATGATGTGGTGCTAGTTGACGAGACAAGGGCAGGGGTTAATAGAAAGTTAGAACTATGGAGGCACACGTTAAAGTCGAAAGGGTTTAAACTTAGTAGGACAAGACCGAGTACATGAGGTGCGACTTCAACGCGACTAGGAATGAGGAGGGAGACGTTAGTCTCGATGGGCAAGTGGTGGCCAAGAAGGATACTTTTCGGTATTTAGGATCGATGCTACAAAAGGATGGCGACATCGATGAAGATGTTAGGCATACAATCTCAGCCGGTTGGTTAAAATGGCATCAAGCTTCAGGCATCCTCTATGACAAAAGGGTGCCTCAGAAGTTAAAGGGTAAGTTTTATAGGACAACGATTTGTCCGGCGATGCTATACGGTGCTGAATATTGGCCTATAAAAAGGCGACATATCCAGAAATTGAGTGTAGCAGAGATGTGTATGTTGCGATGGTGTTGTGGGCACACAAGGAGGGATAGAGTCCGGAACGACGATATTCAGGATAGTGTTGGGGTGGCACCAATTGAGGAGAAATTGATTCAACACCGGTTGAAATGGTTCGGCCATGTCCAACGGAGGCCACCTGAGGCGTCGGTGCGTAGGGGGTTCTAAAGTGGATCGATAATGTAAAGAACGGTAGAGGTCGACCTAAACTGACTTGGAACGAGTCGGTTAAGAGAGACCTTAAGGAGTGGAATATCCCTAAGGATTTAGCTATGGATAGGAGCGCTTGGAGACTAGCAATTAATGTGCCTGAATCGTAATCCTTTTTTCTTGTACCCTCTATGTGTCCTTTGTTTTCTGGTCTCTTTTGAGTTTTATCTCTAGCCTACCCTAACTTTCTTGAGACAAAAGGCTATGTTGTTGTTGTTGTTATTTTAGGCGCATGTGGCATCTGAGATGTGAAACAAATATTTACACCATATAAATGCTTCAAAATTGTAGACTTTGAGCTCACCAAGACTATGCATACACGGATCATAGCAGTCGAAAAACTTGTCATTCTCTAGTTTTATGTGGAGACAAAAAAAGCGCTAGTGGAGCCCCGGTAGGGGGGCACCATCACTCCAAAGTTCAGGGTTTACCTGAGTTGACCTCTAGAGGATCTCTTAAGACTAACTACTGATGGGAGCCATCAGTAGCGCATGGATCCGAATGTGTGGCACCTTGTTGCGTCTCTAAAAGCAAACTTGTGAAGACATTGAGTCATGGGCTCTAGAGTCCTACCTATCCCTTAAGAGAAACACAGTGAGGTACGAAGAACTAGTAATTGATGTTTGCTAACTTGTACATGTAGGTCACCACTCACCACCCCTACTCTAAGTTAACAACAGTTGACCCTAAAATGGCGTGTTGGTCACTATTGGAAAGATTGTCTCAATCAGGATAGAAAGGAAACAAAACCTCTTGCAACCCTTGAAATAATATAACAAAGAATAGTGATGGTGGTGGTAAATAGAGTGGCATAACCGTAGAGAAGGTTTGTAACTGTTCCTACTAGACCCAAGCAAATCTGGCTTGGTACGTGGCTTCCTTCAATAGCATCGGGCTTGGACAGAGGTAGCCAAGCCCGAAAGACCACCTTGAAACTATTATTATACCCATTATTTTGGTAGTTATAAAAAACATAGCGGTTCGTCCTGACTAAATAATGTATAGATCTAAGCTCATAATTTGGCCCGGATTAAACCAGGTTTTTTTTTTGTTATACCCAGCTTGGCCCACAACGCTAATTCCTATTATATAAAACGGAAGAACAACTGCAAATACTTTTTGATAAAAAAGAAGAAGAAGAGGTGACTGATAGATTTGACTGAAACATGTAGTCCGTGTCCATTGAGGGAAGAAAAATCACGCAATACAGTAGTATTATTCAATATATATATGTCTCTATCGTATTATTTAATGTTGGGATCGATGTATATGATGCCCAAGGTGCCTACTGCCTAGAGTCCCATTGTTCATTAGCAAGAAGCGTCGGGAAACAGCCGGGGACACAGTTGAGGCAGAAGCAGCCTCTCTCATCCTGGTGTTTGAGTTTCAGTAGGCAGCATGGCGCAGGCTCAAGGTATTGAGCTCCAGATCAGAGGTACTCAAATCATTTGCCTTCTCTTCCTGGTTGCTTTTGTTGTGCACTTGTGCCTGTGCCATGTGCCTTATCGTGGTGTGCTCAGATTTGAAAACGGATTCTTGAATTTCCAAACCGGTTCTTTCATTGCCTTCCCCGCACCACCCGCACCACCCGCGCGCCCGCGGGCCCCCCCCCCCCCCCCCCCCCCCCCCCCGGGGATCTTGGAAACTTAGCAAGCCTTTGGAGAGTTCTACTCCGTCTATGTTCATGCATGCTTGGAAACTGCTCATCCCTGGAATGATTTGATGGGAATTCTTGGACAGGCTGCCGTCCTGAGTTAGCATGATTGTAGGGAACAACGTTCTGGCATTGAGATACTCTCCCCTCAAGTTCTCAATCTTTTTCTTTTTCATAGGTTGGCCAGTCAAAAGTGTTTTTTTACAGTCAAAAAAGTGTTAATTTTTTTAAAAAAAGGAAACAGAGTAGCTTTCCGGCAGTCACTAAAAAATTATAAATATATAAGCTACAGTGCAGCACTTCCTGCGTGGTCCACCTTATCACTATTGAATTCGGTAGTTGATTGGTGAAAGCAAACTGAAACGAGAAGTATATTATTACCCTAGCCATGCAACAAAGGCCCAAGAGATCTACGAGTATTTTAATACGGCACGAGGTCGTGAGAGTGATTGCTCGTTTGGAGACCTCTACTTCCACCAAGAATAAATGGAGAAATAATAATAAAATTTTGATTGATTTTTCTCTTTAGTTTGTGTCCTAATTTCTTTCTTTTATTTTTTCAACTGATTAACACAAAACCTTTTGTGTGGGACCGTAGAGATTGAAAAATAATAAAAAACAATTACCACTGGTTGTCAAAATTCAGATTGACTGAAACGAGAAAAAAATGATCTTTCGCAAAGGCAAATCCAGTGCCCATTTTACTTTTTATATGTTTTGTATTACCAAATTTGCTTGTTTTTCGTTTCCATTATTGTAGTACTTCCGTACTAAACTACGACCGCAACTTTGTTTTTTTTTCGTTGTATGTAATTGCGCAAGGCATACCGGACGAGGAATCCGTCCATGACGACGCCGGCGCCCCTGATGGACCCAAGGCCGCCATGCGCCGGTCCACGAGAGTCAGCTTCCGATGGTGGATGACAGTGGTGGTGGACATGGTCATGGTTCTCTGTGGGACGACCGTGGCCACCCTCCTCGGGCGCCTGTACTACAACTCCGGCGGCAACAGCAAGTGGATGGCCACGCTCACGCAGTCCGGTGGTTCGCCGCTTCTGGTCGTCCCGCTCCTCATGACGCCGGCGACCACGGCGGACAAGGAGCTCCGGCCGGCGGCGTCCAAGATGCTGGCCATCTACGCGGGCGTCGGCGTCATGATCGGCTTCGACAACCTCATGTACTCGTACGCGCTGCAGTACCTGCCGGTGTCCACCTTCTCGCTCGTGGCCGCGACGCAGCTGGGCTTCAACGCCATCACCTCGCGCCTGCTCAAGGCGCAGCGGTTCACGGCGCTGATCGCCAACTCCGTGGTCGTGCTCACCTTCTCCGCGGCGCTGCTCGGCGTCGGCGGCTCCTCCGACGAAACCTCCAGCGACGTGCCGCGCGGCAAGTACCCGCTGGGGTTCGCCCTCGTGCTGGCGGCGTCGGCGGTGTTCGCGCTCATCCTGTCCCTCCTCGAGCTCAGCTTCGAGAAGGTGATCCGGGTGCGGACGGCGCGGTGGGTGCTGCGGATGTAGATGTACACGAACCTGGTGGCGTCGGCGGTCTCCGTGCTGGGGCTGCTCGCGTCGAGGGACTGGCGGACGATCCCGGGGGAGATGGCGTCGTTCAAGGACGGGAGGGCGAGGTACGTGCTCACGCTGGTGGGCACGGCGGTGTCGTGGCAGGCGGCGGCCGTGGGCGTGGTGCGGCTGATCATGAGGGTGTCCTCGCTGTTCGCCAACGTGACGTGCACGCTGGCGCTGCCGCTGGTGCCGGTGTTCGCCGTGGTGCTGTTCGGGGACAAGATGACGGGTATAAAGATCGTGGCCATGCTCATGGCGGTGTGGGGGTTCCTCTCCTACATGTACCAGCACTACATCGATGGCCGACGAGCCCGAAACGCCGAGTGCCGCGTCTGCGCCACACGAGCGGGAAGCGATGCGGTCTTGCCCGCTTAAGGTTCCGTTGTGGCCTGTGGCTCAGCAATGTGCACAACATATATTCTGTATATGTGCACAACAGCACAAGGCATACATTCGTACCCAGCGATCTATTGTATTTGTAGGATATCTGCCTAGAGATAGCAATCGTTTAAAGAAAAACAAGCAAACTAGGTGGTATTTTATTAAGAAGAAAATAGACAACCCCAAATTCATCTTGGGCGGGACTTGTACTTGATGAATGATCTGAGTATACATCCACACTTCAACCAACTGAACTAGTTTGTTTCCTAAATCTACTAAATTGCCTTCCAAGGTACGTCGTGCTTAGGCACGGTCGCGAAATTTAAATAAAAATAGCTATATGAAATAAAAAATATCTTCCATGTTTAGAATCAAAAGTTTAAATCTTCTCCATTTGTCCACTCTTGAAAAAATTCTTCCCTAGTTGACGATTCCATTAGTTTAGACATGTAACGGTGTTAACTATTAGGGAAAAGGACAATTTTAACCCCTCCTTTGTTTTCGAGTCATGTTGTTTTTTTTTTGACACAAAGAAAAAAAATGACACAAAGTCACGTTGTTTCTTGGGCGTTCATATTTTCCTGTTAGCGTTTTTT
>CM041630.1:67504982-67530023 GCA_023333625.1 Bothriochloa decipiens
TTACCTCAACCTTACACTATAAGTCATAGTACATTCCACTTTTTTTTGAGGGGTGTACCAAACTTACTCAAGTGTTACAATAATTAGTACAGACTCCATCTAGAGGAGATAAGAACCACACGTGTCTACCTAGTGATTCATAAATCGAACTTCTAGCTAGACAATGAGCGTCAACATTCGAAACCCTTCTTTCATGAACGACTTCTGCCTTCGCGAAACGAGACATCCCAGCTTTGATCTCTTTGATTATGTGGCCATATGCACCCATGCCAAAACCCTTCATATTTCTCACGATATTCATGCAATCTGTGGCAATCCGGACTCGCTGAACAGCGAGGTCTTCTGCTAATGCCACACCTTCTCGGCACGCCAACAACTCGGCAGTTTCAGGGTCATTTACCCCTCTCATCACTATCACCAACGCCACTTGAAACCTGCCTGATTCATCCCTCGCCACTGCTACCATTGCTGCAATCGACGAGTTCTTCGATAATGCCACATCCACGTTTATCTTGAGCATTCCTGTCGGTAGTGGTATCCAGGGACGAACAGGAGCTCGTGCACCTCCCTGGTCCGACTCTCCCAATTTCTCTGTCACCGTGGCACGATAGACTCTAAGTCTACAATGAAGCTTTCTATGAAGCTGTGAGTCGGTAGGGGGCTCTAAAATATATTTTCAAGCACAGCCTTCCTCTTCGCATACCAGATCGACCACATCATTACAACCAGACGAATTAGATCATCGTGCTGAAGCACTTGTTGGGAATATGCCCTAGAGCTAATCATGTAGATGATGATATTCTGATTGTATCCATGATTAATAAAGTGTTCATTGAATATCCATTATAGACAACTTGTATTGATTGGTGATTATGTGAATTGTTTGTGGAACTCAATTACTTGAATGGTTATTCTAAAGTTGTCCCTGGTCGACGTTCTTGTGAGAACACACTTGAATATTAAACCAGGACATGTATTAGTTGATGGCTATATTTCACAAGTCATGGACATGGAGATGTCAAACTAATAATGTGGGCACATGTGAGACATGTAGGTTGTACTGACCCGACATGAGAAAGTCTCTATTCACGTCATGTACGTTATGTCCTTAGACCTAAGATTATGGCATGTACTCAAGATGTGAAACGGCCTACTTAGGGACTATCAAACGCTGCTCCGTAACTGGGTAGTTATAAAGGTGGTCTTCGGGTGGTCGGGAAGCATGCTATGAGACATAGACAATCAAGATAGAATTTGCCCCTCTCTACGTGAGAGAGATATTACTGGATCACTCAAGTGATTGGATCAACAAATACATAGCCGTGCTTGGGTTAAGTGTTAACCCACGAGTTGAACCATATATCGAGTGGCAAAGGGAATAACTTGTATGTGGTCATAGTGGTTCGTCTGATATGATTTTTATGTACAAATAGGAGTTGTCACGCCTTGCTAGAGGTCACTGTCAACTATTGGGTGAGTATGAGTACTCGGCCCATGTCAATGTGTGCGTGAACCCATAGGGTCACACGCTTAAGGAGCTGAAAGCCTAATTCGGGTTGGACCCGAATTAGACAAGGCTTAGGGTTTCTAATGGGCCTCCAACTCATGAGCTCATTGGGGACGCCTATATAAGCAAGGGCTAGGGGCGCGGTCAAGGTGACAGACGCCTTTGGCAGCCACCGTCGCCCTCCCCACGCTCGCGCCTTCTGCTCGCGAACCTAGCAGTCCGGAGGTGCATTGCTTCTTCCCTGCACGTGTGGGATTCCTCGGAGGTGCTGCATCTGGAGCACTAGGACGAACCGCGTGAGAGGACTGAGGTGACGGACGACCACGCAACTGCACTGCCTGTTGCGACGTGTACGACTACATCGAGTCGTCTTTCGCTGTACCTGTGCGTCTAGTGGTAATCCCGTAATCTGTAACCAGTAGTAGATCCTAGTTTATGAGATTGAAAACTTTTTATTTTATGTCTAGCGTAGCACCCTCATAACCCTTCAGTGGTATCGGAGCCGTTACTGCCTCGTTATAGGTTCGGTTTTGTGCATATGGTGATATGCGTGGTTATAGATGAGTCTCAAACCTTGGTTCGTCATCTTGCCATGTTGGTCTTGAAACGATCTACTCATACCAGTCGGAATTCCGCCATCTGAGTTAAGTGATTCATGTAAATCCAGTCATGGTGAGTTAGAGATCAATCAGATTGATCGAATTGAACCCTAGGTCAAGTGCCAAGCGCATATGTGTGGCAGAACCTCCTAAATCATATGGTCCACACGCATGATTATTGTCTAAACAGACTCCAAATAACCATGACTATGTTCCATATGACTTAAAAAGTCTGTCGGGTAAATCCCAAATCATCCATGATTCTCTGAGCAGGATCAATCGTTGTAGAGAGACATTGCAGTATTACAACAGTTTGATATAAATAATATACATCGGAGTAAAACAGTAGAAGACTTACATCAACATAAGTTTACAAACCTTTGAGTTTCGAATATTTGCAACCATAAGTTTAAATTGTACAAACCATAATAGTAGTGGAGTAGCAGTAGATAACCTTATTACAATACCACATGAAAAGCTCTGCCCAAGAGCTAAACACCTTACTCATCGTCGCTTTCCTCGACGACTGTCATGCAGCAGGATGCGTAGCACTCCTGCCCATGAGACTCACCTGCAACAAGGGTTCAACAAACCCTGAGTACAAAAGTACTCAACAAGACTGACCCGACGAAAAAGAGGGGTGGAGACTCAAGAAATGCAGGCTAGAGGGACAAGGTAAGGTCTGTAGGAGATAAGAAATTTTGCGAAAAGGCTTAACAGAAAGAAAAGTTTGCTTGGACTAGCTCCAATTACCAACCAACTTCATTATTAAACCTTAATCTTTGTTTAAGTTGTTACTACGATGATGAACACCGATCGAGTCTTCTTCTCCGAGAAGCAACGGTGATTTGAATCCATTTTCATACCCAGCTGGGACCTAGGTCACTGGAATACCGGAGACTTTAACTCTGATGCACCCCAGATGAACCGATATACCGGGATAACAACCGCAGCCATATATCACCACATGATACACATGAGCTCTGCGGCCTAGCGTACTGAGATACATGGGAACTTAAACCCCACAGTAAAACACACTATGAGACATATGGGATCTCTGGCCCCACTATAGGTCACTCCATGATATACGCGGCTCCAACCATCCGTATATCACTTCATGCATGTGGATTTCTAAATTCTCGATATCACCAGTTCACCAACGGACGGGACCTAGGGCATCACAGACGGAAACACTACAGAGGGACTCCATTTCCAGTGCAAGTTAGCCGTCCGGACTCGATTTATTACTATTATCAAGGTTCCAACAAAGAAAACCAAACTCATCTTTTTCATTCTTTTACCTTTGAATATTTAAATAAATAAGCAGGGCTAAGCGTTACTACTTATCTTCCAAAGCAGGTAACAAGGAATAAGGAAATAAGACAGGTAATGCAATTGGTGGGTTTTCACTCAACTCCTATTACTTAATGCAACATATCATATCTGAAGCGGTAAAACTTTTATAAATAGAATAGGGTTTGAATGCATCCGGGGCTTGCCTTGATGTTCAGGGTAGACGGTCTCAAACTCTGGATCAACTCCCGATTCCTGAATCTGCTCTTCCTTCGGATCTGGGCGACAACGTTAACTCTCCGTTAACGGAAGCTATTCGATAAATGATATGCTTTAACATGATGGAATAATAAACATGATGCTCGATGGATGCATGATCAGATTAAGGGATCGAGTACAACTTTTCTTCATGATAAAGTTGCAAGCCAACAAAACTTCGCTTATAAACTCATTAGGGTTAACCACGCCATTTAAGAAATTAGTTAAGCACATAAAATAATGTTGATTTAGCCCTAATGACATGATTAAGGTAAGCACAAATAATTAATTAAAGTGCCAAAGGTCATTAGGGTTAATGACCCAAGGTCATCAATCAATCCCAAAGTCAAACAAATCCTATAATTATTAAACTTAAATAAAGGGATTAATTAATTATTTAAAAGCATAACATAAAGGCATAAAATTAAAGTTATCAAATTAAGCTCAAAATTTTATTTTAGAAAACTCTTAGCCTAATTAGATGGCAAGCCAATTATTTTATTTATTAAAAATCATTGAAGGTCCATTTTTCAATTAAAAGGGCTAATTTTAACATATGCAAAAAGTACTTAAATTTGGCATTTCATATTTTTCCTAGGTAGATGACATCATAAAGAACACTCACAAAAATTCTCAGAATTTTTGGAGCTATATATGAATTACTATGATTTTTTAAAGAAAATAGCATTTAAATCATTTTCTAAGAATAGAAAAAGAAAATCGTCACAGTACTCCCGCGCTAACCGACGATCCGCCGGCGGTTGACCGGTGATTACTCACCGTCGACGAGGTCTCCGACGACCGGACTTGGACCACTGGGCCCAGCTCGATACGGCCAGTCGATCAAGGTAGCTAACGGCGCGGCGGAGCGTCGGCGACACCTACGCCGGCGGCCATGGCGGCGCGGTGAAGCTAGGGCGCGGCGGCGAAGCTCACCGGAGCTGTTTCCGATGACGGCAAGGTCACGAGCACATGCAGGGCACTCAGGCGAACGTGTTTGGCAACAAGATGGTGTTGCTTCCTGGTCCCTAGCCAAAGCGGCAACACGCGCGGCGGAGCGACAACACTGCGCCGGCGGCGAGCTACGGTGGCCGGCGACTACCATGCGGGAAAGATGAAATTGATCACGCAGACAGATGCAGGAGCTCACCACGGTGCTGTTGCGCACGTTAATGGAGGCTCAGAGCGGCTGGGTCGAGCTGCGGACGTCGGCGGTGATGGCGACGGCGGCGCTTCGATGGCAAGGTCGGCGTCACCGACATTCCTGTGGAGCATCAAGTTGGCCAAGGTGCGCATAAAAGGCAAGATAGCATGGAGAACACGATAGGATGGTTAAAGGGAAAATATTTTCACCCTGTGCGGCGGTTGACGGCGAAAAAGCTCGCGGCGGCGCGGTGACCGGCCGCGAAGAAGATGACGGCGTGCGGGCAGCTCAGGCGAGGAGAGCAAGCACGAACTAGCTCAAAATGACCGTGAGGATGTGGCGGAGCTATTGGTAAGAGCAATCAGATGTGGTGAAGCATCGGTGGCGAATTCAAGCGACAGAGCGAGGTCATCGGCGACGGCGGCGGGGAGAAGAAGGAGAAGAAGTCGGCCACGGCTGAGGTATTTATAGGGCGGAGGCGACGTCTGGACGGGCGACACGACGAAGATGAACCTTCGCACGTCTAGGAGCACGCTGGCTGCCGAGTAGGTGCGGCGGTGGACGGCGGCGCGCGTTGAGAAGCCGGCGATGGCGGCCGACGATTGGTTTCGGTACTGTTCGCAAAAATTACAGAAATGTCACTCGTTTCAAAATACAAATTACTCTAAAATTTATATAAGAACTTGAAAATATCCAAAAATATCATTTGCATAACTTTTCAAGAGCTACACTTTTCCTTTAACTAGCATCCTCAAATTTTGTCTAGATTTTGAAATTTGAATTCAAATTCAAAAAGGGGATAAAACCCTAGAAACAAACATTTGAAATTACTTTGATTTTTCAATAAAACTTGAAAATCTTCAAAACTATGAAATGTTTGACTTTCCAAACCACACCTTTTTCATAGACAAAATTTTTCAAAATTATGAATAATTTTTGAATTATGGTTTTAAAATCAAAAGGGATCAAATACTGGAAAACTGTATTTTCAAATTCATTTGAAATTTCTTTTAGAAACTTGAAAAACTTTATATACCAACTTTGTATCTCTTGTCAAGACCTACAAACTGTCTTTTTAGAGTATCTCCAAATTCTTTATAGATTTTGAATTAGAGAAAAGGGGGTAAAACTAGGTTTTGGAATAAAGGGTTTTTAAAATAGAATTCAAACTCGATTTGGTTTCTAACTTAATTGGTTGGTTATTAGTGATCACAAACATCATCCAAGGACATTTTTAGGTCACTGACCCATTGACACCCTTGGTTGACCAAGTTGACTTTTGAAAAACCTTTTATAGCATTTCCCATTTGAATTTAAATTTGAATTGCCAGACTTGGAAGTAAGCTTTGGAATCCAAATTCAACTTTAAATATGGAAATCATTTTTAGGGTTGGACTTAGACTTATACACTATACTTGACACTAGTGTAAACACAGTTTACACCTCAAGTACATAGAGTATAAACTAAGCATTTGCGATGACATTCGAAAATAGGGTTTTATTATTTCATGTGACAAAACATTCCAGAAACACAATTCAACCTATGAAAGGTAAACTTGTTTTAGTTAATGCACATTAAGATTGACTTAAACATGAATGCTTTGCAGTGCATATGATGACATGGCATGTTTTAGTTAATATAACACCAGAGGTGTTACAATATGATGCGCGGCGATGGTAGATGGGATTACTGCCGGGCGCCGGTTTGCCAAGAAAAGTGTTGTTTGGTAAAATAGCCGTAAATTTTAAACTGTAACTTGGATTGAGATGAACTCTAAACGAAAATCATAGAGAACAAAATTTTACATCTGGTTCTCTGTAGCTTTGCCACATTTGGAAAAATTAGAATTACAAAATAATCTTGGAAAATAGAGTTTTCTACGTTGCAAGATTAGACGTCGGATTCGGATAACTCTGTTTTGCAGGTATTGATGACTGGTATAGCCCTTATGTGTATGTGATGCATATATGTATTTAATTCATGGCTTGCATGTCATGAGGAAAATATGGGCAGGAGCCACATACATATTGTCAAAATTAATGTAATGGCATGTGTGCCAATCTGTGATAATTTATCCGCGACTATGTAATTTCATTTCACTTACGCTAGTAGTAGCTAGTCTTGGCAGAATCATCACTGAAGGATGGCATACTCGAATCATGGAGATGGAGATCACCGTGATGCACAGAATCATGGAGATGAAGATCACCGTGATGCACAGATTGATGGAGATGGAGATCCCCAAAGGAATAATGGGTTATACCAAGTCATGTCTGTGTTATGCCGTTCTTACTATGTTCTACTTTCACATGCTATTATATTTTTGTCTAATTGCATGCGGTAGTTAAGTAGAACGATCCCTCAGCAATGTTTAAGTTAAATGCTTCCCCAAACCTTGCACTATCATAAGTCTTGTACAATCGGTGGTGGGTCTATGAAATTAGGGTGTCACTGGTTTTCCTCGACTAGGCAGGTTCGTATCGGATACTTACTCCAAAAAGGTTTGGTTACTTAAACAAGGTTATCCTAACGGTTAGGGACCTTGGAGCATGGGTAGGTTGAGCGTAGCATAGAGATGTTGTCCAACAACGAGAGTCATATGTGATATGATTAGCAAGGTGTTGTTTACCAATCTACCATGTCTTCTAGCGGTGATGCTAAAGCTCACTAGTTGACTTGTTAGTTGTGGGTCTTGAATCACTAAGTATCAATTGAGGGATATTGATTTTAGTGGGAGTAGATTTTATTTTGATATAATTTACTCTTTCATAGATACATTGTCTTAGTATTTTGTGTTACTTTTGTTGTAGATGGCTGCTCATAATCAACTATTTTCTTTGCATACAATTCTTGAGAAAGATAAGTTGAATGGAACAAATTATGCGGATTGGATCCACAACCTGAGAATTGTTCTCAGGGCTGAGAAAAAGGAAGAAATTCTAGACACCCCATTACTAGATGAGCCTGATGAAAATGCAACTGCTGCTGAGAAAAATGCTTACAAGGAAGCATGTGATGCGGATCTTGAAGTGAGTTGCCTCATGCTTGCTTGTATGGAACCTGATCTGCAGATGCAGTTCGACAACAATCATTCAGCGAATGATATGATCGTGGCGCTTGAAGATATGTTCGAAACTCAAGCACGAACTAAAAGGTTCAATGTCTCTAAGGCGCTTGCAGAAACCAAGCTAGCAAAGGGCGCAGCTGTTGGTCCACATGTGTCGACGTGAGGAACCCGGGGGTGTCCTAAGCCAACGAGTAATCATATGTGTGTGTAACCCGTTCGGATGGTGATGCAAGAAGAACACAATGATTTATCCTGGTTCGGGCAAAGAAGGCCCTACGTCCAGCGGGGGAAGAAGATTTGTATTATCTTGCACCTAAGTGCTTGTACAGGGGTGAATACAAGCGAAGGAGAGAATTCGAGGGGGTCGAGTATAGTGCAAAAGAGTTATTCGGAGTCTAGGAGTCTGCCTAGGCGTGTGTTCGATTGTTCGTGAGATCATTCTCTGGAGTTGGTTCCCTTTTCGGGGTCTCCTGGCGTCCCCTTTTATAGGCCAAGGGGAGGCACAGGGGTACAGATGTCCTGGTTCGATGACGCGGTGGTGACGTCGCGGGTCGTGGTGGTCAACTCAAGGCCTCTGTAGAGACGTGCGCTGAGCATGGCTTGTTCTGTAGCAGCATGGCTCGGAGTTGACAGGCGTCCTTCGGAGACGTGGTTGCTGACCGGCGAAAGACGCGATCCCCTATAGAGGACATGCGAGTTCCTGTTGGGGTCGCATCGGGAGTTGTTGGCGCAGCTTTTGAAGTCGATGTAGGTTGACCGGAGGGCGTCGATGCGTACTCGAGGCCCAGTCGAGGGGTAGCCTCGAGCGTAGTGGTTGAGCAGATAAGATTGAATTGAGGGAATCCGATGTCGGTTGTTTGTCGCGTAGCGCGTCGAAGAGGGCCTCGAGCTGTCTAACAGCGCTGAGTACGGCGTAATAGTGTCGTGCAGACCGATGCACGTCCTCAGTATGGGCGGTGAAGTGGGATTCGACCGCTGTACGGACCACTGTGCGAACACTATAGCCATACGATTTGACGAGGTTAGGTATTTTTGCATCAAATGCGCTATCGGACGCGCCTGGAGTTGTGGATCGAGGGGGGGCTCGACCCTTGTCGTATCGAGGCGTCCGTTCCACTGGGGCCTCGACACTTGATGTGGGGTCCCCCCTCGAGTGATCATCGGCTGGTGACGTCAGTGATTTGTCAAGGGTTGCCGCAGAAGTTAAGTACTCTGTTGTGGGCTGGCCCAGTGTGTATTTGCCGGTGGGCCCTGGTGGGTCGAGGACGTACGGTCTGGTCCTGCACGTGTTTTTTCGAGGATCCCACGAGATTAATCTGAGCGTAAACTCGGGGTTCAACCGAAAACAAGGAAGGTTTAGGTTACCCCTTCTCTCGGTAACCGACAGTAGCCCCCGAGGCTTTGTGTAAGTGTTGATACTTACACGGAGGCTCAGTTGAATGGACTCAGAGTGTTGGTCGTATTCCGAAGGGTGCGCGCGAGCGCACCCTTCGGGTGTAGCCCCCGAGGCCTCGGGTGAGTAGAATACTCGCCCGAGGTCTTTTATTTTTCATTTGGTTAATGCGTGCTCGAATGATCGAGCCCCCGGGTGGTTGGACCATCTTTCATCGAGGCCACCTGGTTGCGAGTCCGCTCCTTAGCTTCTTTCATCGAAGCCGGTCAGGTGCGAGCTCGACTTTTTCGTTTGACCCTCGCGATCCCTTTCGATCGGGTAGAGGGGGGAGAAGCGTGGTGCTACCCATGCTCGGGCGAGCATCAACGTCTCAGGTGAGCTACTATCGGGAAATTCAAGTAAGAGCTCGTGCCCCGTTTGATAGGGGTCGACTAGTGGCCCTGAGGCGCTCTTATTCGAGCAAAATAGTGGGTCCCGCGGATACCAAACCCTTTCGATCGGGTCTGGTGGCTCGATGCCTCCCCTCGAGGGGATTCCGTCGTGGTCCCTTAGTTTTGCCTTAAATGTGTCCGAGGGGGCCTCGAGAATTTGTTCTCGAGCAAGGGACTCGCGTCGGCCCCCTTGGTCACCCCTAACTCTGGTACTCGAGGGCGGCTGTCGAACCCTTTTCGAGGGCCAGCCTTCGCTCCCTGGAGGTTTCGAGGGCCTGGGCCCGTATCCCGTATCGTGGGAAGATCCGTCTGTAGTGGATCCAATCACGCGTGCCTTTTTACACAGAAGCCGGAGTGGCACGGTAGTGGATGATTCCTGTACTTGAAGCGCATTTCGAGGAGGATAACTATCAGTTCTCATTTTTCAAGAAAAGATTCGAAGCGGCGTGGCCGTAATATCACGGGAGTCGGAACGGCGTGGTCGTGGTGGAGCCATCATAACGCCTGATTCGCAGATGCTTGACGCGTGTCCATGGTCGATGACAGTCGAGGGGGTGAATGTGAAACGGCCCTGTCCATGACGCACTGGAATCGAGAGGAGAGTGCTTTGGGTGCATTTAATGCGGGGACTTACTGGTCGGGCAAGCGTCGGCCGTCCGGCGGTCTTCTGCCCCTATAAAAGGAGGCACTCCACACACCGTCGCTCTTCACTTGCTTTCCTGCCATTTTTGCATTCGCCTTCCTGCGCTTGTTTGCCTTCCTTGCATTCGCCTCCCTGCGCTTACCTTCCTTGCGCTCGCCTCCCTGCGGAGATAGGAAATCTTCCGGGTCATCCGTCTACCGAAGAGCTCCGTGCTCTTGCCATGGCGCCGCCAGAGATTCTTCAGCCCGCGGCGTGGATCCCCTCGGATGTGACAAGGAAGGAGCTGGAGGGGTTGGTGGCGGAGGGGCTTCTTCGCCCTATCACCAACAGGGCTGAGCCCGAATGGCTCGTTTCGCCAAAGGGGGACCGTGAGCCGAACCCACCGGAGGGCTACGTGGTCAGCTTCGTCAAGTTCCACCAACTGGGCTTCGGTTCCCCGTCGAGCCGGTTCATGCGCGTCCTCACCCACTACTACGGTATCAAGCTGCAGCATCTCTCCCCCAACGCAATCTCCTACGCCGCCATCTTCACCACAGTCTGTGAGGGTTACCTCGGGGTGGAGGCGCACTGGGAGCTCTGGCTCCATCTTTTTTGGGCGGAGTACTTCTCCAAGAGCGCATCGCCGGGGGTGCGGAGGCTGGTGCGGGCTGGGTGCTGCAACTTCGCCGTGACGAAGGCCGACGCCTTCATCCCTATCGGCCTGACTTCGAGCCACGGCGCCTGGCCCTTGAAGTGGTTCTACATCAGGAACGACGAGGGGCTGCTGCCTCAGTACACGGGGCGCGTCATCGAGTCGCGTTCCCACAACTAGGGCGCCCCAGTGCGGGACCCTCAAGAGAGGCTAGAAGACCTCCTTGACGCCCTGGCGACCCTTCGAGGGTAGGGGTTGACTGCCGGGGTCGTTGCCTCGGCCTTCCACCATCGACGGGTGCTCCCCCTGATGCGGCGCTCGCTTCGCATGAGCCAAATGTTCGTTGGAGCGAAGCTCGGGGGGAGCCGGATGGTTGCCGAGGGTATTACGCCGGAGAGCGTCGCCAAGATGGTTCGAGGCACGGTGTCGGGCCCCTTCACGGCGTAGGATGTCAACCGTCTTCCGATGTGGCCGGATCCCAGTTGCCCTGAACTGGTGGGTGTATTACTTCGTCGAGCCCTTCTTTTTGTTTCTTTTCACCTTACATTTTTTGGGCTTTGCGTGTAGGGGGAGCTCGACTACGAGTTGTCACTACTCCCCGTTAGGGAAGATTTCGGGGCTTGTCCAACGGGGCTTCTCGGTGCCTCGTCGGCAAAGAAGATGAAGGAGGAGGAGAGCAAGAAGAGGCTGATGCATAGCCTCGATCTCTCTGCGTGCGAGGAGCGCTCGACTAAGCGAAGACGAGAGGTGGGGCCCGTCAGAAGGTCCTCCTCTGAGGAATCGGGGAAGGAGTGGAGCGGAGAAGAGGAGCACCTCTCGACCCAGAGGGTTGCAGCTGGTGCCCCTTCAACGTAGGGCGCTGCTGGTCCTGAGGGGCCCACGGAGGGGCCCCGTGAAAGTCACCTGGCCCTTCGGGCCGGGCCTGTGGCGCTGGCCTTGGCCGCATCAGCGGCGGCCTCCGCTCGTGGGGCTACGGGGCCTCGCGGCGTGACGCCGCCGGTAGCGACTTCAAGCCTTCCGGGTGCTGGGACGTGGCCGTCGACGGGGGCCTCACGAAGCCCAGGAAGGTTCCCGGTGGGGTAAGTTCTTAACCTTGGAGCAGCTTTCGCGTCTAGATTCCACGCGTCTAATTTTTCCTTTCTTACAGACTCAAGCGTGAGCGGGCACTGGCGGGGCCCGCCCCGGCCAAGCGCCTTCGGACGAAGGCTGCGACGGAGGTGATGGCGGTCGCGGCGGCTCCGGTTACGGGCCTGGTTCCTTCGGCGACGAGCGCCGCGTCGACTCCTCCGTCGATTTCGAATGCGGGGGTCGTCGCTTGGGTCAAGGCCGCACGCGCGGCGTTGGCCCGGGGAGCTGATTCGGTTATCGGCGAAGCGGCCACCGAGCCTGCGGTGGCTGCAGCATCGAGCCCCCGAGCCGGGATGGCCGTCGAGGTGCCGAGAAGTCACGGCTGGGGTTTTTGGAGGCTGCGCCCATCGTCCTCGAGGCCGAGGAGGGCGAGGCTTCCGTCGATGGAGGGAAGGAGAAAGACGCGGCGCCCCCCTGTTGCCACCGAGGTCGGGGGTCGTCGAGTCCGAGGGTGCAGAAGCGGCCCCATCAGGCGGGGCCCCCATGGGTGATTCAGTCAAGGAGGCGAGCGTCGCCGTGTCTGCCCCGGCGGACCTTTTTGTCGAGCGGGAGGAGCCGTAGGCCGGCTTGCTGGCTATCGTGCCGTGGGAGGGTCAGTCTCCCCCCGCGGTTCCCGAAAAAACGACCTGCGGCAGGCGCGGCCGTCGACGCGGAGGGTGCCGAAGCAGAGGCGGCGCGATGGTGCTCCGAGGCAGAGACTTCGGGATGGGGCTCGGAGCCCATCCGCGTCCACGACCCCACGAGTCTCGACGCTCCCTCGTGGGAGGTGGATGACCCCGCGGAGCTCGAGTGCTGGAGGGCCATCGAGGAGGAGCGTTCTTGCCTTCAGAGCTCGCTGAAGGCAATGCTTGGTCTCGTCAGCAACAACCTTCACCAGCGCCTCGCGGTAAGCATCCTTCTTCGAAGTTATGGAACTCGGGGTGTGTTTTCTTTGTCGATGATGTCCTTTGTTCTTCTTGCTCTTAGGATCTAAGAAAGCGCTCGAACATCAGGTCCTATCTTATCCATGGCGCCAAGGATAAGTGGAACCAGATCCCCGAGCTAGAAGCAGCGCTCGAGGCTGCCCGGGTCAAGGCCGCGAAGGCGAAGGAGGAGGCCGCTGCCGCTCGAAGTGAGCTTGAGAAGGAGAAGGCCGAGACTGCCTTGGCCCGAGAGGTGGCCGCCTAAGCCAAGGAGGCCGAGGCCAAGGTGGAGGAGGAAGCGGGGAGGGCCCTTGAGCAGGCGAGGTCCAAGGCCAGTGACGAGCTGGCAAGGGTTGGCGCGGCCCTCGAAGCGGTGCGGAAGGAGCTCAAGGTCTCAGTCTCCGAAAATGCCAGGCTTTCCAAAGCCTGGCAAGAGCAAAGGCGAAATGCCATTTTGGCAGGCGAGGCCCTCGAAAAGCTCAAGGAGGAGAATGCATCGATGGTTCGTGCTAGTGAGGCATTTGCGAACGAGTATCTTGTTCTGCAAGATACGCACATGAAGCTCGAGACCCACGTCATCGGTGAGTCTTCCTTCTTCTCTCAAAGAGTTTTTTGCCTTTGTCTTCTTTCTAAAGCGTTACTGACTCCATTTGCTTATTTTCAACCTTGGAGGAGGAGCTAAATCGGGCTCATCGCGACCTCAGCCTGCTTCAAAAGTCGTACACGGCCGAGGTGAAGCTGACCGGCGAGCTCGGCGGTATGCTCGATATGGTCTGTGACAGCCTCGACGTCCCTCGTCCCGAATCAGCCACGGATGACGTCCATGGGGCCCCTCTCCTTGACCAGTTGTTCGAGCTTGGCAGCGTGGTTAAGGAGAAGGTGCGGGGCGCCCTTCATGTCGGCGTGAAGCGGGCGATGGCGGTCATCGGCTCCGGCTACATCTACGACATGGAGGTCGTGTCCCACGGCTTCGTCAGCGACCCTTCGAAGACTGACGAGGAGAATGAAGCCATCTTCATGGGGTTGGTCAAGGCTGCCGAGGAACCTGGCGGTTGTCTTGCAAGCCTCTTCGAGCATGAGGTCCTTCCGCCTCCTGAGGACGATGGTCTGTGAGCCAAATCGTTGAGGAGGGCGCGATGGAGATGGCAGAGCAGGCCTGTAGGGCAAAACTGGGCGAAGGTGCCCGTGTAAATAAGTTAGTTTTTGTAACTTATATTCAGTGTGGCTTCGAGGACCTTTTAAAACATCTATGCATCTATCGTAATGCATTTGGATATTTTAAGGTCGAGCCTTCTCTATTTTCTTTCGCCTAGATTTTGCTTCTTTGACTAACTGTTTGACGCATGCTCGTATCCCTCGAGGGGGGAAGCAAGTGGAGGTACCATAGCCCTGAGGCGTAGGAGAGCTCCCGGCTCGACAGCCCTCAACCTTTAGGGAATTCGAGGCGTTTTCTACTTAGTCGCGAAGCGTATCGAGACGTAGGAAAGAAGAGACGCTCGAGTTTCGATCACCTGACTTTTGCTTTTCGACTAAGTGTTCGACGCATGCTCGTATCCCTCGAGGGGGAGCGAGTGGGGGTACCTTAGCCCTAAGGCATAGGAGAGCCCCAGGCTCGACAGCCCTCGACCCTTAGGGAGTTCGAGGCATTTTCTACTTAGTTGCAAAGCAAAAGGAGACGCTCGAATTTTGAAAAATCGTTCGTATTTTTTAGGAACTTAAGGGGTTCCCCCCACGTTAGCCCCCAAGGGAGCCTCGACTCTGGTGAGACAGGGTCGAGGCTACCTCTTGCATGCACAATAACAAGTTTGAACTTATAATCAAAAGTACTTCTTATACTTGTCATGTGAAAATGTACGAAACATGCGAGAATGTACAAGGGTATCGATGCCCTAGGGGTAGAAATGACGTAGTTGTTCGATGTTCCATGCGTTGGTGAAGATTTCGCCTTTGTCGTTAGCAACGTAGCTGCACCATGGGGAATCCATCATCCTTGTCGTCGTTCTTGTCGTCGGGCTCTTCCTTTTTCTCTTCCTTTCCTCGAACCGTACCCTCGAAATGCCTTTTGAGCATCCGGCAGTTTTCGAGGGTGTGGTTGGCCTGACCCTTGTGATATGGGCATGGTTTCTTGAGCATCTCGTCGAAGAGGCCCTTTTCGGGAGGGCCTCGAGGCTTCTTGCGCTCGACAGCCGCCACGAGGTCATCGTCGGGGGCGTCTTTGTGCTTGCCTCGCGGGTTCTTCTTCTTCTTCTTGCCCCCTTTCTTGCCGCCCTGGTTCGAACCCTCGGGGTTGGCCGCCTTGGCTTGCGTTTGGCTTTTGCCACCGTCAAAGAAGGCACCGACGGCCTCTTCTCTGGCGGCAAAGTTGGCCACGATGTCCATCAATTCTTCGACGGTCTTTGGGGGGCACGCCCGAGCTCCCGGACCAGTTCCTTGCATGTGGTCCCGGTAATGAAAGCCAGGATCACCTCTTCGTCAGTGACGTGGGGAAGCTCAGTGCGCTGCTTGGAGAAATGTCGAGTAAAGTCGCTGAGGGATTCCTCGGGCTTCTGTCTGTAGCCTCGGAGTTCCCACCTGTTGCCCGAACGCACATAGGTGCCCTTGAAGTTTCCCTCAAAAATCCTGACCAGGTCAGACCAGTTATAGATTTGGTTAGGGGGAAGCTCCTCGAGCCACCGTCGTGCGGTGTCGGAGAGAAAGAGTGGGAGTTGTCGAATGATGGCGCTGCCGTCGTGGGCCCCACCAAGCTGGCACGCCAGTTTGAAGTCGGCAAGCCAGAGCTCAGGCTTTATCTCACCGTCGTATTTGACGAGACTTGTCGGGGGTCTGAAGGGGCTAGGCAGTGGCGTGCTGCGAATCGCACGGCTGAAGACTCGAGGTCCCAGCGGATCCGGGGATCGACCTTGGTCCTCATCGCTGTCGTAGCGTCCGCCCCGATGAGCGCTGTAGCCTCGCACCTCGGCATCACTGCACTTGCATCTGCGGTGTTCGTTGATGTCGTGACACGCATCACGGGGCTCGCGGTTGTCACGAACGTGATCGTGGTCCGGGACCGCCCCCTTCGAGCGGGGGGAGTCTACCGGCTGGGTCGAGGCCTGCCTCTCATGCCGTGAGGGTTCGTGGTGTTGCCTTGAGGCCGCACCTCGACGCTTCGAGGCAGAACTATCTCCTGTTGGACTCGTTGGGCTTCAGGATCGAGGGGGCCGGCATGTTGCGGAGAAGCATGGTTGCTGCGATGACATTCTGGCTGGCTCGATTGAAGGCAGGACGTGCAACCATATCCGCGCCCACAATCTGCCGCTGTACTTGCTGCGCTCGGGCCCGAGCCCCTCCGCCTGGGGGATTTCGATTGTCTTGCTCGAGGGCACGCTCGAGCTGGCGCAGTCGCTCTTTGTCTTTGTCGAGTTTGGCTCGAAGCTCCCGGACCTGCGTGAGCTGGGCAACGCGAGCGCCCTGCGAATCGTACGGGTCATTGGTCGCAGCAGGGGGCCCTTCCTCCTATCTCGGCAAGAGGGGCCCACCTGTTGCAGCGGGTGGTGTGGACGTCTCTGCGGGATCAGCGTCATCGTCGCCCGACGCGATGACTATGTCGACGTGGAAACACTCTCGCGTGGGATCATAGTAGCTAGGGTCATAGTCAGAGTCGGAGTAGAGCAGGCAAGGCACGATGGTCCGCTCAAATTGTTCCACTTCCAGCCACCTTCGAAGCGCGCGAGGGCAAGCGCCGCGTGGGCGAGGGTTAATCGGGCGTTCGGGGGCCAGTACCGGTACCTCCCGGTGCGCTGCTGCGCGTGGGGGGCCGGTTCGTTCCCTATCCGCTCCGAAACCCGAGCGCACGATAGTGGAGTATGTCGAAGCGGCATTGTCGAGCCCAAATGGCAGTGCCGGTCGGGCGGCAAACTGCTCATGGGGCAAGAGAGCCGTAGTCGTGAGGGGCGCGTTCGCCTGGGGAGAGCATTCAACCCTGGCGAGCACTGCCCCACTATGGGCCTTACGCGTAGTCGTGGGAGCCTCCGGGCCAGAGAGCTCAAGTCATCTGTCGAAGACGAGGAGGGTGTGACGACCGTGGTCTCATGGCGGCGCCGCCTGCCCTGCGATCCACGCCTCCTTCTTGATTGGGAAGCGTGGTGGTGAGGACGACGCGGGGCTCCTTGCGGAGTCCCTGAAGCGCCCCGTCATGGCTCGTGCCGAGCGACATAAACTCCAGACTCCCAAACCAGATCACCGAGCCAAAAGGGAGCGATGATACGAAGTCCGCCATCCGGACGAAGCGGTTTGACACACAGGCCCCCTACCTGGCGCGCCAACTGTCGACGTGAGGAACCCGGGGGTGTCCTAAGCCAACGAGTAATCGTATGTGTGTGTAACCCGTTCGGATGGTGATGCAAGAAGAACACATCGATTTATCCTGGTTCAGGCAAAGAAGGCCCTACGTCCAGCGGGGGGAGAAGATTTGTATTATCTTGCACCTAAGTGCTTTTACAGGGGTGAATACAAGCGAAGGAGAGAATTTGAGGGGGTTCGAGTATAGTGCGAAAGAGTTATTCAGAGTCTAGGAGTCTGCCTAGGCGTGTGTTCGATTGTTCATGAGATCGTTCTCTGGAGTTGGTTCCCTTTTCGGGGTCTCCTGGCGTCCCCTTTTATTGGCCAAGGGGAGGCACAGGGGTATAGATGTCCTGGTTCGATGACGCGGTGGTGACGTCACGGGTCGTGGTGGTCAACTCGAGGCCTCTGTAGAGACGTGCGCTGAGCATGGCTTGTTCTGTAGCAGCGTGGCTCGAAACTGACAGGCGTCCTTCGGAGACGTGGTTGCTGACCGATGAAAGACACGATCCCCTATAGAGGACGTGTGAGTTCCTGTTGGGGTCACATCGGGAGTTGTTGGCGCAGCTTTCGAAGTCGATGTAGGTTGACCGGAGGGCATCGATGCGTACTCGAGGCCCAGTCGAGGGGTAGCCTCGAGCGTAGTGGTTGAGCAGATAAGATTGAATTGAGGGAATCCAATGTCGGTTGTTTGTCGCGTAGCGCGTCGAAGGGGGCCTCGAGCTGTCTAACAGCGCTGAGTACGGCGTAATAGTGTCGTGCAGACCGATGCACGTCCTTAGTATGGGCGGTGAAGTGGGATTCAACCGTTGTACGGACCACTGTGTGGACACTATAGCTATACGATTTGACGAGGTTATGTATTTTTGCATCAAATGCGCTATCGGACGCGCCTGGAGTTGTGGATCGAGGGGGGCTCGACCCTTGTCGTATCGAGGCGTCCGTTCCGCCGGGGCCTCGACACTTGACGTGGGGTCCCCCCCTCGAGTGATCATCGGCTGGTGACGTCAGTGATTTGTCGAGGGTTGCGGCAGAAGTTAAGTACTCTGTTGTGGGCCGGCCCAGTGTGTATTTGCCGGTGGGCCCCGGTGGGTCGAGGACGTACGGTCTAGTCCTGCACGTGTTTTTTCGAGGGTCCCGCGAGATTAATCTGAGGGTAAACTCGGGGTTCAACCGAAAACAAGGAAGGTTTAGGTTACCCCTTCTCTCGGTAACCGACAACATGTAATCAAGATGGTTTGTTACACTCAGAGGTTGGAGAAGCTAGGCTTCCCAATTGGCCAAGAGTTGGCTATCGATTTCATTCTTGCATCGCTTTCGACCAGCTATGGAAACTTTATCTCGAACTACCATATGCATGGAGCGAAGAGGGGCTTGAATGAACTGTGTGGCATGCTGAAAACAGCAGAGGCCGACATCAAGAAAGGTGCCAGCAGTAGCCAAGTGTTGGTGATCCAGAACCGACCTCGTTTTAAGAGGAAGGGCAATTCTTGGAGGAAGAAGAAGGGCAAGGCTAAAGATGAGATCTCTAAGCTAAGCCCATCTGCTGCCAAGGCTGGACCATCTGCAAATTCAGATTGCTTTTATTGTAAGGGAAAAGGTCACTCAAAAAGGAACTGCAAGGAGTACTTGGCATCCTTAGAGAAGGATGGCGGCGGTAAAGGTACTGCTACTGCTTGTACTCTTGTTGTTCATGTTACAGACATTTTCCTCATGAACTCTTATATCAATTCTTGGGTATTTGATACCGGATCGGTTGCTCATATTTGCAATATGATGCAGGGAATGATAAGAAGTAGAAGGGTGGAGAAAGGAGAAGTTGATTTCCGCGTGGGCAATAATGCAAGAGTTGTTGCATTGAACGTCGAGACGATGCAACTTCCCTTGCCGTCAGGATTTATTTTGGAATTGAATAATTGTTATTTTCTTCCTAGTTTAAGTCAAAACATTGTGTCACCTTCATGCTTGATGAAGGATGGTTATTCATTTACGAGTAAAGACAATGGTTGTGTGATCTCAAAGAATGATGTGTTTGTGGCTTTTGCATCCATTGTGAATGGGTTATTTATTTTAAATCTTGATGATGCACCTATGTGTAATGTTAGTGCTAAATGGCCTCGACTTAATGAGTTAAGTCCTACCTATATGTGGCATTGTTGTTTGGGTCATATAAGTGAGAATCGCATGAAGAGGTTCCATGATGATGGTCTTCTAACTTCGTTTGATTTTAAATCATACGAGACATGTGAGGCTTGCTTGCTAGGCAAGATGACCAAGGTGCCATTCAAAGGATTTCCTGAGAGGGCATCTGACTTGTTAGAACTTGTACATACTGATGTATGTGGACCAATGAGCACGACAGCTAGAGGCGGATTTCAATACTTCATAACTTTTACTGATGACTTTAGTAGATATGGATATGTCTACCTAATGAAGCATAAGTCTAAAACATTTGAAAAGTTCAAAGAATTTCATAATGAAGTAGAGAATCAACATGGAAATAAGATCAAGGCCTTGCGATCTGATCGTGGAGGCGAATATCTAAGTCACGAGTTTAGCAATCATCTTAAGAGTTGTGGAATTGTTCCACAGCTTACGCCACGCGGAATGCCTCAGAGAAATGGCGTGTTTGAACGACATAATCAGACCTTGTTGGACATGGTTTGGTCTATGATGAGCCAGTCAGACCTACCTTTATCGTTTTGGGGATACGCTCTAGAAACAGCCGCTTTCACATTGAATAGGGTACCATCTAAGTCCGTAGTTAAGACACCATATGAGATGTGGACTGGTAAGAGTCCCAGATGTCTTTTCTTAAAATTTGGGGTTGTGAAGTTTATGTTAAACGACTTATATCAGATAAACTAACATCCAAATCGGACAAGTGCTTTTCATGGGATATCCAAAGGAAACTTTAGGGTATTATGTATATAACCGGTCAGAGGGCAAAGTGTTTGTTACTCGAAACGGTGTTTTCTTAGAGAAAGAGTTTCTCAAAAGAGAAAAGAATGGAAAAAAGGTGTATCTTGAAGAAGTTCAAGATGAGCCAGTAGGGACTGACTCTACGAGTGATGCTAATGTAGCAGAGCAAGTTGAGACACCCGTGGCAGTGGAGACACCGCCACAACCACGAAGACCAGTGAGACTTCACGCATTGCGTGGGGATTTGTTATTGTTGGATGATGACAAACCTGTGGATTATGCGAAAGCTATGATGGATCCAGATTCCAAGAAATGGCAAAGTGCCATGAGATCCGAGATAGATTCCATGGGAGACAATCAAGTTTGGAACTTGGTTGACCCGCCTGATGGGGTTAGACCCATAGAGAGCAAATGGATCTTTAAGAAGAAGAAGGATATGGATAGAAATGTTCATGTTTATAAAGCTCGACTTGTCGCAAATGGTTTTCGACAAGTTCAAGGAATTGACTACGACGAGACATTCTTGCCGGTAGCGATGCTTAAATCTATTCGGATCATTCTAGCAATTGCTGCATATTTCGATTATGAGATATGGCAGATGGATGTTAAAATAGCCTTTCTAAATGGGTATTTAGAAGAGGACGTGTATATGATACAGCCCAAAGGTTTTTTGATCCTAATAATGCTAGAAAGATATGCAAGCTTAAGAAATCTATTTATGGGTTAAAGCAAGCATCTCGGAGTTGGAATATTCGTTTTGATGAGGTAGTCAAAGGGTTTGGCTTCCGTCAGAATGAAGAAGAACCTTGTTTTTACCAGAAGGTAAGTGGGAGCACTATTGTGTTTCTGATCTTGTATGTGGATGACATATTATTGATTGGGAATGATATTCCTATGTTGCAATCTGTAAAGACTTCACTGAATAATAGTTTTTCTATGAAGGATTTAGAAGAAGCAGCATACATCTTAGAAATTAAGATCTATAGAGATAGGTCGAGAAGGCTAATAGGATTAAGCCAAGACACGTACATTGACAAGGTGTTGAAACGGTTCAACATGGAACAGTCCAAGAAAGGGTTCTTGCCTATGTCACATGGTATGCGCTTTAGTGACAAGAAGTGTCATTCATCAGATGAAGAGTGTAATCGCATGAGTAAGGTTCCATATGCTTTGGCCGTTGGTTCCATCATGTATGCCATGATATGTACCTGCCTAGATGTCTCATATGCTCTAAGTGTTGCAAGCAGGTACCAAGCTAATCCGGGTGAACCTCACTGGACGCTTGTTAAGAACATCTTAAAGTACTTACGAAGGACTAAGGATGTGTTCCTAATCTATGGAGGTGAGGAGGAGCTCGTTGTAAATGGTTACACCGATGCTAGCTTCCAAACCAACGGAGATGACTCACTATCTCAATCAGGTTTTGTCTTCACAATAAATGGTGGTGCAGTTAACTGGAAAAGTTCCAAGCAGGAGACAGTGTCCGATTCTACAGCAGAAGCCGAGTACATTGCAGCTTCTGGGGCTGCAAAGGAAGGTGTTTGGTTGAGGAGGTTCCTCATTGATCTTGGTGTGTTTCCGAATGCGTCGGACCCATTGAATTTACATTGTGATAACAATGGGGCGATTGCACAGGCTAAGCAGCCTAGGGATCACCAGAAGAACAAACTGTACTTCGAAAGTTTTATCTCATTCGAGAGTTTGTGAAACGAGAAGAGATCAAATTGTGTAAAATACATATGGATTTAAATGTAGCAGATCCTTTGGCAAAGGCTCTTCCATAGCCTAAGCATGAGGCGCACATGAGGTCTATGGGGATTAGACATCTAAGAGATTAACTCTAGTGCAAGTGGGAGACGGTTGGGAATATGCCCTAGAGCTAATCATGTAGATGATGATATTCTGATTGTATCCATGATTAATAAAGTGTTCATTGAATATCCATTATAGAAAACTTGTATTGATTGGCGATTATATAAATTATTTGTGGAACTCAATTACTTGAATGGTTATTCTAAAGTTGTCCCTAGTCGGCGTTCTTATGAGAATACACTTGAATATTAAACCAGGACATGTATTAGTTGATGGCTATGTTTCACAAGTCATGGACATGGAGATGTCAAATTAATAATGTGGGCACATGTGAGACATGTAGGCTGGACTGACCCGATATGAGAAAGTCTCTATTCACGTCATGTACATTATGTCCTTAGACCTAAGATTGTGGTATGTACTCAAGATATGAAATGGCCTACTTAGGGACTATCTAACACTGCTCTGTAACTGGGTAGTTATAAAGGTGGTCTTCGGGTGGTCAGGAAGCATGCTATGAGACATAGACAATCAAGATGGAATTTGCCTCTCTCTATGCGAGAGAGATATCACTGGATCACTCAAGTGATTGGATCAACAAATGCATGGTCGTGCTTGGGTTAAGTGTTAACCCACGAGTTGAAACATATATCGAGTGACAAAGGGAATAACTTGTATGTGGTCGTAGTGGTTCGTCTGATATGATCTTTGCATACACATAGGAGTTGTCACGTCTTGCTAGAGGCCGCTATCAACTATTGGGCGAGTAGGAGTACTCGGCCCATGTCAAAATGTGCATGAACCCATAGGGTCACACGCTTAAGGGGCTGAAAGCCTAATTCGGGTTGGACCCGAATTAGACAAGGCTTAGGGTTTCTAATGGGCCTCCAACTCATGAGCTCATTGGGGATGCCTATATAAGCAAGGGGTAGGGGCGCGGTCAAGGTGACAGACGCCTTTGGCAGCTGCCGTCATCCTCCCCATGCTCGCGCCTTCTGCTCCACGCGGACCTAGCAGTCCGGAGGTGCATTGCTTCTTTCTTGCATATATGGGATTCCTTGGAGGTGCTGCATCTGGAGCACTGGGACGAACCGCGCGAGAGGACTGAGGTGACGGATGACCATGCAACTACACTGCCTGCTATGACGCATATGACTACATCAAGTCATGTTCCGCTGCACCTGCTGTTGACAATAGATTTTAGCAAATCCAGATAATTCGGAGCATCGGCTATTAGCAGCATTAGCAGGGCTCACTTGTGACGAATATGCATGCGTGTGCATAATTAGTTTATTAAAGATTAAAATAATCTAACTTTGGAAGGACACGTCAATGCTTTGTACTTAGAGATAAATCCACATGCAAGGAAGGTGATCGGCTTCACGTGCAGCTGCATGTCACGGATGGCAAGTAACCAAAAGAGTACATGTTAATCACGCATGTGTGGGTTATATTTGCACGGACAAGTCAGAGAAGGAAGCTTCATTAGCAAGGATTCTATACAAGGGACATTAGAGTCCATGTATCTTTATAATTAGGCAGGTCTGTTTAGATATTTCTTTTTATACTAGTATTGTTTAGGCAAGTTTGGTTAGGATTGTGGGTCAGCCCAGGGTATAAATATAAGCCCTGGCTATTGTATCAAATCATCACAAGATCAATACAACTCGGCGCATCGCCACCCTTTACCTTTCTGTTATGCCTTTGCTTTAATCACCGACGGACTTTGGCACCTGACGTCAGGCTGCATCGCTTCGATCTCCGGCGTAGGGGTAAGTCCAAAGTTCCAATGGCTTATTGGATATCGTGGATCTTCGACTTACGACGCATCGCTTCTGTCCCGGTTTATGGTATCCACCAGTTATCCCGCCTTGATTAAGATTGCATCGGCTGAATCTATCATCTTAATATTAAATTGGCTTCGATTGGCTTTTGTCTTATTGAAATAGATGATAGATTATTTAATAGCCTGTTGCATCTTGATTTTGGTTACCATGCTGTGGGATCAAGTTTCATTGTGGATAGGACTATCGGCTTGTGAAGCTTAGATTAATATTTTGCTACCAGTGTTTCTAGATTGTAACTTTCGGGCGCATCGCTGTCGTTTCACCTAGAAAGATTGATAGTAGTATTAGTTTAAGCTCTATTGGCTGATGGCTCTCGCCACGGTGAGATAAGAAACTCAACAGTGTCACGTCGTATAGGCTCAGCATCCTAATTCTATTAACTGGCCGATACGACACCATCGCATACCTCGTCAGCTGAATGGTCAAGCTGACTGGCACGCTGCGCACACCACGCGCGCCTATTGGAGCCTGCACTGGAGCTAAGCAGATCTCCCAGGCCGTTGTTGATGACGAAGGATTTCCATTGGCCAAGCCCCAATCGGCCGGTGACCAAAATTTTTCGGCGTCAACAGATTGGCACGCCCGGTGGGACCCGATTGAACTACCATATTGGCGTTGAAAGCTGATAAGATTTGTCTATTGGCTATGTGTTATTGGGATGTGTTTGGTGCCAGGCTAATTAGGACGGAATTGCATGCAGATTTATTTGTTTGATCAAATCGGCAACATGCGCTTCACTTGGTGGCAATTATAGCCGATGCTCAGCCAATTCATCCAATCGGCAGACTTACAGCCGATGCTCAGCCAATTCATCCAATCGGTAGACTTACAGCCGATGGTCAGCCCAGTTCATCCGATGGTCTGGTTCTCAATAGAAATATATTCGCAGATCGGCCAGCCAATAGATTGACTAATGATGCATCGACCATGAGTGAGATCGGCCAGCCGGCCGATTTGGAGTCAGCCGATGCGGTAGCTGATGACCACGAGGAAGACGGCCGATCTGGAGGTGGCCGATGGAGAGCCGATTATACACAACAGCCGATGAGCAAGACAGTTGGCCGATCTGAGTCAGCCGATCTGGCGTTAGCCAGTGATCCGATTTGGTTTTGTATGTGATATAAATAATTCGAAGCATGAAGC
>CM041630.1:67548926-67565916 GCA_023333625.1 Bothriochloa decipiens
ACAGATGGCAAATGCCTGAAACGCAGATATCGGATAACGGTAGTCCATGGTGAACAGGTCCTTCCCGACCTTGCCAAACTGCAGTATTACATCATCACCATCCTGGTTATTCGGATCACTCTCGCCTGAAGCCACCAGCTGGAAGTTCTTAACAGATGCAACCGTGACCCGCCCATGGAAATTCAGGCACCAGCACTGCAGCGGTTCATGCCAACTGGGGGACTTGTTCTTCAGCACCATCTTAGGTTCATTCTGAGTGGCTACCTGAACACCTGAACTATCCAGACGACCTGATTTCCTGAAGAATGGAACTGATGCAAAAGAGTTGGAGTGAATAGAGGGAAATTCAGTCTGCATTGGAGCAGTCCCTCCTCCTTTAATCACTGATACAGGGATGGAATCCATGATACAGTTCATCTTTCTTGGCGCCCTGCGAAACAATTGGACAAACTTTACAACTCTCATGTAATAAACCAGCAGTCAGCGGCTACTATAATTTTCTGTTACGTTACAGTAAACCTACAGCTACTTTCTAACCACCAAGTTCTGACTTTAGATTCTGTAAGTAAATATATAAGGTTGTATACTAATACCAATGTATAATAATCCTAAGCAGGTCCTGGAACATAACTGTTCCACTAAAGCTTCGAATCTGCTTAATTTATTAGCATGTCATGAACTCAGACATCCTTCTAGTCTTATGTTGGAGTAATAGCAATACTCTACAATAAGATCGCTATCAGCAATTCAATTAGCAGGCATAAACAGGGATGCAATAATAGTCATTAGGGGGTAAAATCAAAATGATGTTGCAGTATTTGTAATTCTCATACAAAAATGTATTCACATGATGGTCTATTCATAGCAGAACGTTTTCTTGGAAAAAAAACATAGAACCTAGCATTGGAAGAATAAATGTCTACCGCATACCTAGAAGCAAAACGAAAAGTCGCTTCGTAAGAAATGTGTGAAATTGGATAATTCCCAGCAGGCACCCCAGGAGAAACTTGGGCTGAACCGATCATGTGTGCAGATGGACCCTTTGAAGCCACAGCTCCGGCACAAGGTGGATGGGCATCATAGATGGTAAATTTTGTTCCCAAGAAGTTTGATCTGATTAACAGAGAAGAATATGTTAAACGGAGGTCTCTGTCACAACAATACTTTTGATTTGATGCACGGCACTGAAAAAACAGAGCAAGTTCTGAATTTCAGACACTGTTTCTTGAATGCTCACCTTAGCTTGCCAATGCAGGTACCTTTTGATGTATTCTTCGCGTCAAGCGAAATCACGTATTCAGTGCCTCCAGGCCGACGACTTCTGCGTGCAGCAAGCAGAAATTTCCCATCATCAGCTAACCCTGCAGAGCAAAAGAGAAGGGAAAAAAAAAAAACACCCTATCAACAATGATCACAGCCAAACTGTATTTGTTCAAGAGTCATACATATAGGGGGTGAAAAAAGCAAACCATCAGTGACTCCAATGCACAGAGAATATGACTGAGCAATCCGGTTCCTCCTAATGAAACACTTAATAGGGGCATCCCTTGGGCCAGGCTGCAGGTTACACAGTTAAAACTGCAAGTTAATAACACACAAATAAATCGACGAACAAAATTTCAGAGTAAAAGAAACAAATCCTCAAAAGAAAAAGACCTCCTAGAGCGCCCATTAGAAGCATGTCGTGTGTATGGTTAAACTCTCCTTAATTACAATGATATGGAAATCTTTTGAGTATTCAAGAAAAAAATTCCTCAAAAGAAACCTCAAATCAAGCGTTAACCCTCTTACTACAGAGAATAGTATCTCGACCTACCAAACCTTGAAATTCTTTGTGCTCAAGAAGTGAGAATCAAACAAATATGACTAGGTAGCCAGGTAGGTAGTACACCAAGAACGGAATTCTGCCTGACATCTTACTCTTACAGTGACGTGTGACGAGCAAGGGTCAGACACGCAACCTGGAAATGGAGGCTTTGACCCTAGCACATGATGTACTATGCAGAATTGCAGATGCAGTGTGGCAAATACTGTCACTGCCAGTGACTGACAACTCAAGGTGAAAACCAAAAGAATCTGGTGATACAAAAACACCAAGGTTGACTAACGAACACATAATAGAGATTCAGAGTTCTTGGGGGAAGGAAGGGGGGAACCAAACTAGTAACCTGCTTGAGAGAGATGGGGAAGGTGAATTTGCCCGACTTCTCCGGCACCTGCACGATCTCCTTGACGACGGCCCTCCAGCAGCGGCAGACGCCGGCGGAGGCCACGACGGCGCTGCGGCCTGGCCAGCGCGCCTCGTCGTCCTCGACCCTGACCAGCACCATCCGCAGCAGCTCGGGGGGCACCTGCGCCCAGCAGCTCTCCCGCAGCGCCTCGTCCGGCTCGGCTGCCGGCGCTCGCCCGGCGGCGTGGCCCGCCGACCGGAACCGCATCACGCTGCTGAAAGGCATCGCCGCCTGCCTTTTTTTCGCGTCCGGCGGCGTCCCCCTCGCCAACAAAACCACCCACCACCGCCCCCGCCCAAGAAAAGCAGCAGGCTTTCAACCGAAGCAAGACATTGGGCGATGATGAACTGGAGCCTTTTTGTGAGCTGTGGACAAACGGCCAGGGTTTTCAGGCCATGGAGTGATCTTGAGAGTTGAGATAGCAGGCAGACGGTGGGAAGCTTCCTGCGCTGTGGTGATATGGACGTGGGAGAATGGAATGGAGGTGATGGGGCATGCCTGTGAGCTGAGAGGGATTTGGGGGAATGAGACTTTTGTCCTTGGCGTGGACACGGACAAAGGACGTGGAGCCTTCCTTGACCATGACTCCAATGCGCGTGGGGGAAGGAAGCGCAAGCGCTAGCTGGAGGAACAGTAGGCCATGATAGCTGTAGCTGTAGGTGGACAGTGGACACCGAACAATCTTTATCGGTTTCAATTTCAATCAATCAACAGCGTGTGAAAGCGCGGCAGAGAAATCAAAATCCTGCATGCCGCGTGGGAATGTGCCCGCCATTCCTTCCGTAGCAGTATGAAACCATAACATTCTGACACGACAAATTGACAAAAGTATAGGGGACTCCCCATTTCCATTGCATATGAACGGAAATACAGCCAGAGTTTAAGATCGTTCAGAAAGAAAAAAAAAGAAATACAGTTCAGAGTTTTAGTGGGGGATAACATCCACCCCATCATACATCATACATCCCATACAGAGATGACAAAGGCTGTGTTTAGTTCCCGCAAATTTTGAAAAGAAATGTCACCTCAGCGCACTGTAGCATTTCGTTTGTATTTGGTAAAAATTATCCAAACTTTAAGTAACTAGACTCAAAATATTCGTTTCGTAAAGTACAATAAAACCGTACAATTAGTTTTTAATTTTATCTACATTTAGTACTCCATGCATGTGTCGGTATTTTGATGTGACGGGTGATAGGAATTCTGCATAGTAAATTTTAGAATAATTTCTGGATAACTAAACACAGCCAAAAGCAAACGATCGTCATTTACCATCACGCGTGGAGCAACCAAACACAGACAGGCCTCCTGGTCTTGCTCTGATTCATCTTTACCGCCAGCGTCAGTCAACAAGGACGCACAGCAATTTTCAGCATGGCGTCTACCCCTTTGATCAGCTCCTCCTTGTCCTCAGCTTTCTGGAGACCTGCCCAAAGTAAAGTTCATGAGATCATGGCAAAAGTCTTTTTGATCGGCTACATATAATTATTAGGTGGAGCTAAAATTAACCAACTGAAAATTAGTCAACTAGTATATGTTTGATCCTCGGCCAACATGCTACTAGATAAGTCTCGTGCTTTTGCCTAATAATTAACAGATCACTAATAACATGTAGTAACCTCTAACCGAAGATTTGGCTTTGGATGAACTCGAGCTACTTTTTAGCAGATACAGTACCTATTAACCTACGTAATCAAACAGGACAAGACCAAGCTTCGATCGGTACTGCAAACTGCAATATATCATCACCTTTTTCCACAACTGTGAAAGCTGGACAGCCATGAGTGAGGCATCTTTTGTTTGGAGTGTTGTAATTATGAGCTGATGCCTGATGGTGAGGTAAAAGAATTCTAGTACTGCTCCAACATCACATCACTTTTATTAAAGCACTGCACTTCAACATCCAGCTATCAACCTCCTTGGGATCAAAATCCAGATCTCAGTCTTGATGCAGAGAGTTATAAGCGAGCCTACCAATGACGAATGCAGTAAGATGAAAAGAAACAAAAAGGCAGTCCGGAGAGTTGTTAATCACGAGCTGATGGGGTGAGGTGGAAAATTTCTCCTGCTACTGTCCCAAAATCACATTATTTGTTAAAGCACTGCACTTGCATCTTGCAACATCCAGCTATATATCCACGTTTTCTTTGGATCAAAATCTCCCATTTCAGCCAGTCAGCCTTGATGCAGAGTTATCACTTATATCAGCAAACAAGGGTGTAGGGAAACGTCACTGTCGGTTCTCTGCGAAACTTAAAGGTGGAAGATGATGCACATGTGATCTCTGTTCGTGTGGTCGCCAAAACTCCTAGGCCTAGATGAAACTTCAGAGTTCAGACTAGAATTTTCAACTTAAAATTTGTGTCTCTGCAGAAGCTGGGGAAGAATCTGGCCGGGCCCATCGTATCGTATGGAACGTGCAATTTCGTCGACTATACTTGCTCTACGACAGGACGAAATTGGTGTTTTTTTGCTAGCTATAGGACACGCATGTGCTTGACGTCCATGTACACTCGATGCTATCGATCATCCAGCACTCTGATGAAAGCATGCACCCGGCGTTGTGTATCTTTGGGACGACAGTGGTTTCAGACCATGCCGCTTACAGTATTTGCTTTCTCACGGGCTACGTTACGTTAGGTAGGAGAGATGTGGGTGCACGCGCTAGTGTTAGCTCATATCTTTCTTTGCATACCGTGTGGTACCAACCAAGGCGGCCCCTGCTACGCAACAAGTTGTTCTATATGACGCTGAACAGTGAACAAATAATTTGACAAGTTCATTATTGTATTACACAAGTGTTTGTTTTAATTAAATGATGGCGAGGTAAGGGTGTTTTCTACAGTTTCTTCTATAGTGTTTGATTTTAGCATTTCTTACGAGAAAAATATAAAACTGAAAACAATTTAGGTCTTTTTGAGAAAAACTGAAAACAATTTAGGTCTCTCCTGAATCTTTTTTTTTTTTAATTCAGGTCTCCCCATCCTCTCCCACCATTCTCCGAATGGGCCTACTAACCTATATCTCACCCACTCACTTCTCAGTTCTGGGCTACCGTCCTCTCAAAAAAAAAAAGTTCTGGGGCTCCGTGGGCCGGATAACTGCACACTGGGCCGAACGGCCCGTCTGCTCCTGGTTGCTGACGCAGTGACGGAAGCCTCTGCTTGTGGACCTGGACCACCATCACCGTACACAACACACATGGTGAGTCACCTGCTTTTTACGGATGACAGCCTGCTATTTTTTAATGCAAGTAGAGGAGTACGGAGGAGGTGAGGGATGACCTTCACCTGTATTGTCGAGCTTCGGGGTAAATGGTTATATGGAGAAATCATCTATCCACTTGGCAAAGGGTCGTAGTTCCCAGGTGAGGGAGGAGACCAAAGGTTTGTTGGACATACACAATGAAGCACTGGGAGAGAAGTATTTAGGTATGCCAACGGATGTGGGCAGTTCAACAAATGGTGCATTCAAGTATCTAAAAGATAAAATTTGGGGCAAAATTCAAGGTTGGATGGAGAAGTGTCTATCGGCAAGAGGAAAGGAAGTTCTTATTAAGTCAGTGGCACAGGCTATCCCAACCTATTCTATGTCTTGTTTCAAATTACCAAGAGGCATTTGTCAGCATGTGGACAACTTGTTACGCAGCTTTTGGTGGGGGATTAAAGAAGGGAAACGTCGTACATGCTGGGTAGCTTGGGAAGATATGATAATGCTGAAGTATATAGGTGGCCTGGGCTTTCGTGATATGGAGTTATTCAATTTGGCTCTTCTTGCTCGTCAGGTGTGGCGAATCCTGCAGGACCCGGGTGCACTTAGCTCTTGGATTCTCAAAGCAGTCTACTTCGTAGAGTGTGATTTCTTAGAAGAGACAGTTGGCTCAAACCCTTCGCGAACCTGGAGATCAATAATTGAGGGAAGGGACACTCTAGTTCAGGGTTTGATCAGGAGAATTGACACAGGAGAGAACACAGATATATGGACGACGCAGTGGCTGCCGAGCGACGGCTTAATGAGGCCGGTGTGTTGTATCAAGGATAACCCCCTCAGAGGGTTAGTGAGCTAATAGACCAAACCCTTTGGAGATGGGACAGGCAGAGGATGACCGATTTCTTCGTACCAATGGATGCCGAGACTATCCTAAGTATCCCGCTCTGCACGTCGGCACAAGAGGACTTTTAGGCATGGTATTATGAGAAATCAAGGATGTTCTCAGTTAAGTCAGCTTATAGAATGCTGGTGCAAACAAGGGGAAAAAGAAAGAAATGGTTAGAGCATACGGTGGGCAGGTCGAATACAAGGGAGGAGGAGGAGGAGAAGGAGTGGGCGGATTTGTGGAAGATCCAGGTGCCGTCGAAGGTGAGGGTTTTTATCTGGCGGCTGGCACGCCAATCTATCCCTACGCAAGATGTCCATTGCCGTAGAAATATAGCGGAAAACAGTCGATGCAGTGTTTGTAGCAATTTGGATTTCTGGAAACACTCCCTATTGAAGTGCCATATGGCGAAGGCTGTGTGGGCGTTGGAGAAGGAAGAAATCACTGAAGCGCTATGTATGATAAATGAAGGGGCGGCGAAAGCCTGGCTAGTAAAAGTGTGGAAGACCATGCCCCATGAAACGATTATTCGAGTCGTTGTCTATGGGCAATTTGGCATGCAAGGCGAACGGTGATCCACGAGAATGTATTCCAGAGTCCGTTGTCTACGCATTGCTCTGGGGAGAGATATCAAGAGCTTGTAACGACCAAGCAGGTTCAAAGGTGTAATAGGGACGGCCAACCAGTAACGTCACCGAGATGGATACCCCCTCCGCCAGGGTTTGCAAAGATGAATGTGGATGCAGCTTTGGCAAAGAATTCCGTTCATTCTATCGCTGCTGCAGTGACGAGGGACGAGGCCGGAAATTTCTTAGGAGCATCAGTACTAGTTTTGGATGGGTTAACCAATCCGGAAGTGGTTGAAACGATAGCGTGCCGGGAGGGCATGTCGTTAGCTGCAGACCTGGTCCTACAACAGTTCAGGATGACGAGCGATTGTATTAATGCCGTGAAGAGTCTTCATGAAGAGGGGATGGGCCTGTATGGCTGAATTGTGAAGGAAATCAAGGCGACAAAAGCGACCTTCTCCCATATGAAGTTCGTCCATGAAAGAAGATTGCCGAATGAGGATGCGTATAAATTAGCAAGGAGCGCTGTATCAATGGCTCCGGGTAGACATGTTTGATTTCTATCACCACCCATGGTGTATGTACTCCTGTTTCGATGAATTAATAAAGGGTGTCAGTTAAAAAAAAAAACTGTGCTGACGCGGACGCCAACCGTTTCCCCACCGCCGGCCGGATCTCCTCTTCGCCTCCGCCGCGACCGCGCGACGGCCACCCCGCTCCTGCGCCTCCGCCGGCGTCCTCCAGCACGATGAGCCGTCGCCGCGGCATCTTCGATGGCCTCCCCATCCCGGCCGACAAATCGGTAAGTCCCCCTCCCCCCACCGCCGTTCGTTCGTTCCCCGCGTCGGCGTCTGGCCCCGGAGAACTGTGTTCGTCGGAAATGCTAATTCTCGTCGGCTCGGGGGATGCGGGTTGGCGCAGTACCTCAAGGAAGGCCTGTCGCGGATCGACGAGAGCTGGGCGGCCGCGCGGTTCGACTCGCTGCCGCACGTCGTGCACATCCTCACCTCCAAGGACCGCGAGGGCGAGATCCAGTTCCTCAAGGAGCAGAGCGACCTCATCGAGGACGTCGTCGACGAGGTCGTGCACGCCTATCACCATGGCTTCAACAAGGCCATCCAGAATTACTCCCAGGTTCGTTCGTTCGTCGCGGTCCGCCCACCCACCGAGGGATCCTTCTGTGGAGCTGCTGGTTTGGTTTAATTTCCGTTTTCCTCCTCGTTCATGCGCTGTGGTGGCGGCCACAGATCCTGCGGCTGTTCAGCGAGTCTGCAGAGAGCATTACTGGGCTCAAGGGGGAGATGGAGGAGGCCAAGAAGCTGCTTGGCAGGAAGAATAAGCACCTCGGCCAGCTGTGGTACCGCTCCCTCACGCTGCGCCATGTGCTCTCCCTTTTGGATCAGATCGAGGATGTTGCCAAGGTCAGTGTGTAAGCTTCATCTCTTCCAATTATGTGCTCTTGCCGACGAGATTATGTGCACGTTTGCTTCTAGGCCCCTTGGCCGTTGGTCTAGCCAAATTTTGCCTGACCAAACTGTCTTGCTGTAGAGCTCTGCCTGTATTTTAGTAAGCTAGTATCCAGATTTTGACAGTCCAATTTCAATCATTTATGGGTAGGAGAAGTCTAGAAGATTGTGCATGGTGCCATTGCAATATTATATATATGCATGCGAGTAAATTTCATGCCGAACAACTAACCTTGCCACCTTGGACTTCTTACATAATTTAAGTAGGTGAGCTTAGTAACCATGTTTTGAACATGTGTCTGATACATATTCTCCAAGGGTTCTTGCAGAATCCAATGGTCTATCGATTATGTTTTGACTTCCCTTCTGTTAAAGAACCGTGGCAAACTTTCTAAGTTGAGTGTGGTCTTTTGAAGTGCAAAGTTGTTTTGATCATATCTTGAAGGCATCCGAAAAGCAGGCTTGAAATCATATGAACAAGCTTTTAATGAGACAAACACAAATTTTAGGATCAAAGGCAGTATGAATGACAATTGGGCCTTGAAAACCACTTTTCACATGATGCATTCACTTCGTGACATAGGTCATGCTTTCGTTCAAGCCAATTCCCAGTTGACTTTTGAGCATAGAAATGGGCCCAGCCTTGGCACAGCCAAAGGTCATGATGTTCGGGCTTGGCTCAAGAAAGCTCAAAAACTCCTTGTTTGTAAAATCTTATATAAAAGCATGACTGGAGCTTGAGCTCAGCCTCATATAACGCCTCATATTTTTTCCCTTCTCATTTGCACATGCCTCATTAATTATAATGTCTCATACAAAAGTTGACCAATAGGCTCAGCTTGAAAAGTTTGGAGGTAAACATCTGCTGAAAAAAATTCTAGAACAAGTATAATTAGCTTTAATAATACAATTTGTTCTTGAGCTATTTACACCACTCTATCTACTTTCAACCTTAATTGTGTCTTAAACTTAGGTAGTTATTCTCTGCTAACATGGTGATATCACAGGTTCCTGCTCGAATTGAAAACTTAATGGCAGAGAAGCAGCTGTATGCTGCAGTGCAGTTGCACGTCCAATCAGTGCTGATACTAGAACGAGAAGGCCTTCAAGCGGTTAGTCGCTACACCAATCATAATTTGTTTCATGCGGTAGAGCTTTACCGCCTGTGACAAAGAGGTCCAGGGTTCAAGCCCCAGCCTCTGCACATTTGTGCAGGGATGGCTACTGGCTATTTTTCCCTTCCCCAGACCCCGCAGTGCGGGAGCCTACGGCACTGGGTACGCCCTTTACCTTTTTGAAAATTTGGGCGAGGGTTATCTTGTGTTTACCTTGCATGTACCTTTCAGTTAAGGTTTTCATATATTGTTTGCTTTGCTTTAATCCAACAAATTGTTAAACTGCACTTGTGCTCTCATTGCACTGTAATAGCTATGGCTCAGTACATGAACTCAATAGGTTCCGGAGTATTTATGTTGAAATGTCAGTTTAATCATCATCTCTGTATGCAAAATCTGTACTTGGACATTTTCAACTCTGAAAATGTCCAGGGTCGAAATTTTCTGTTAGGTTGTGTTTGGTAACTAGCTAGTCTTAATAGTTTAACCTGATGAAAACGATGAATATTGCAAATATTGAAGTTAATTAGAATTCTACCAAGTTTCTCTGGTAACTGGATGACGGTTTGCCAAAATCTCACATGGATCGGTAGTTATTGTTACCCATGCTTTAATTTGATGGACATAAATTGATGAATTTGTAACTTTAGATCAGCGGCATTTGTGGTTATTAGATAGATTTAAGCACTTGCACATTTAGTTCCTAGAGTGATGACAGAACATATTTTATAGGTTTTGTTAGTTATTATGTCATTATTCCAGGTCCTTTGGGTTTGTTGTCCATCCTTATAAGGTATATGTGGCTCAAGACAACTGTGTAGCCTATCATGAGCTAGCAAATATTCTTCTAATCTTCTTCCAACATAGCAATGTCACAAACTAACAAAAATTTAAAGGTAGGTGCTCTTCAAGATGTTCGTTCTGATCTAACAAAGCTGCGAGGAGTACTATTTTACAAAATTTTGGATGAGTTGCATGGCCATTTGTACAACAATGGCGAATATAGGTATGCTTTTATTTCTTTCGGCCTTCTTTGATGATCTCAGAATCTCAGTTAGTTGTTTCTGTAGCCACTTCTCTTTTGTATTACATGCTTTCTACGGTAATCTCAGAATCTCAGTTAGTTGTTTCTGTAGCCACTTCTCTTTTGTATTACATGCTTTCTACGGTAATATCACATATTTTTAAGTATAATGATGTTGGCACTGGTGACTCTGCAAATCTCATTTTGATGTGATTTCTTGGTAACTCCTTTGGTTGCTGTAAATAATATGCATCATGAAATTAACTGCTGTGATTCCATCTTTGATCAACAATTGTTCACTTTCCAAGATTTTTTCTGCAGCTCTGCGACTTTATGTATGGTTGACAGCGAGGAAGTACCGACTTCGACTTCTACAGCTTCTGGGCGCTTGGTAAATAGCATGCAACCTCTTTCGAGGAGAACTAGATCAATTAAAGGTGACAATCACATTGGTGGGCTAGTAGATGGGTTTCCAAAAATTAGTTCTGTTGATGGAGGGTATGTTCAACTTCCTACTCTTTCTAGTATTTGATGCATATGCCTTTTGGTGACTTGATCCTGTGCCCAAGGGTCTGAATGCATTTCACTCTAGTGACTTCCATGCAAAACATTCTAAAGGTGATAAATGACCAAAAGACTGCAATTTTTAATGAATATTAAATTTATAGAGTAGACATACAGTATTGCAATTTTCTTAAGTTATAAAAGTATAGTACTATAAAAAATTAACGGTAACAGTTTTCTTTTGGAGATTTTATCAAATACCCAAAAGTACATGATAACTTTGTTAGCAAGAGAGGTATCTATGACGAATATGTGCCTTATGTGAAGCTGTGAACACTATATGCTTCATAGTAATACTTATTCAGGGCGATTGATCATCAAAACACTTCAGCTTGCATCTAGTTAATCTCAGCACAATACCATGCCTATAAACTGATGCGTATAGTTATTGTAGACATAAGCTATTGCATGATCTTTGCTTCATGAATTATGTGTTTCTGCTTTCTTAAATGAATGGAATACATTAGCAACTTGTGTCTACTTTTCTTTCAGCTCTTCATTTGATGGCCCAGATGATTATAGCTTAGACATGAGTGAAAGTGATGGACAAACTCGGAAGGATTCGAGAAGTTTTTCTCGTGAAATCCCAATTTTTCTTTCCTGTGCTACACCAGATGAGTTTCTTGTATGTCTTTTTTTTTTTCCCTAATCCATGGTGGTGTAATTGTTTCCTGTCAAGTTTCCTCACTTATATTTATTTGTTTTGAATGCTTCTTTAGGAATCAATGATAAAGGCAGATGCCCCCCTTAATGTGAAGTACCTGAGAACATTGGTACAATGCTTATCCATGCTTGGAAAGGTTGCAGCTGCAGGAGCTGTGATATGGTACATCTCATCCTGTCTGTTTTTCATTTTTCTTACAGAAGAATAAGCTCTGTGTTTATCTATTATGGGTTTAGATTGATTGGAGAGGGAAAAGGAGAGGAAGAGGGCAGCGGTAGCTGAGGAAGGGCGGCAGCACTGTGTACAATACTGTTGGCGCAACTGTCTATGATGAACTGTAACGCTGGAGGGAGTGGGAAATCCCTTCTATCGTCCTCTATTTATAGAGACTCAACTTGGCACTCAAGCCACTCTACAGATGGGATTTTATAAACATAATCCTCTACTTTCTAACTTATCGAGCCACCTGCCTAACAAATAGTTTATTGGAATATTCTCGAATCTACTGATTCTAGAAGGTTCCGCATGGTCTAGCACAACCCATGGCTATCTGGAGTTCTGGACCTTAACATTGTCATGAACAGTTATCATAGAAATTTCTTCCAGAGAACTAGATAATCCTTATTTATTACTTAATACATGGAAATATGTACAAAGATCTACTTGTTACTACCTCCGTCCCAGAAAATATGTGAATCTCAAGTATCGAGGCTAGATTTGTGTAGAGGTAAAATTACACATGGCCCTCCTATGTTCATGTGCTACTCTTAACATTTTTTCACCGTATGCTACTCCGAAGAATCATCGAGACACTTCCACACAAGTTAAAATGGGCGTACCCAGTGCCATAGGCTCCCGCACTGCGGGGTCTGGGGAAGGGAAAATAGCCAACAGCCATCCCTGCACAAATGTGCAGAGGCTGGGGCGTGAACCCTGGACCTCTTGGTCACATACGGTAAAGCTCTACCGCTTGCACCAGGGCCACCCTTCAAAACAACAAAGAAATGGTACTGCAATGGTACTGCAATGAACTTCCACACAAGTTCAGAATGAATATTTTACTCTATCTGAATGACTGGTAACATCAACAGGTTTAATAGCTGCCACACAATAATATTACAGGCACATTTAAATATTGAAGGAAAAGAGAAACCGATCATCAAAAGTTGATGTCTGCAGTATGAGTACGAGTAGGTTTACATTCTTTCTGAGACAAGGTTTGAACACCAGGATTTCATTCTTTCTGGGACAGAGGGTGTACTTAGTACCACTGTACCAGAAGCTCCCTTCCCTCCCTTCTAGATACAATTTGAACTACCAGATACGTTAGTATTTTAACCCAGGACAAGAACATGTTGTTTACCTCTGTACCAGAACAAGCTTCCTTCCCTCCCTTCTAGATACAATTTAAACTACCTGATGCGTTAGTATTTTAACCCAGAACAAGAACATGTTGTTTACTCGTGTTAGAAAGATTTCTGAACTCCATTTTGTGGTTTATAGGAAGATAATCTTGCATGTGCTGTTTTGATTTTCACTTTAACTTTTGGGCTGTTTTTAATTATTAGCATTTTCATGACAGCCAACGAGTACGGCCGACAATCCATGATGTTATCACTTCAAAGATTAAAGCATATTCTGAAGAGGCTTCAAAATCCAGTATAGACAAAGCTGCAAAAATATCTGATGTGTTGCATTCAAATGGACCCGTTCCCCGGTTTCAAATGCTCAAACAGAAAACAAAGAATGGCGCATCTGTAATGGCAGCACAACTAGCTGTCAGTCCCATTTCGCTGGCTATGGCACCCACAGGAGATGCTCAGCGCGCAGCTACTCAACTTCTTCAATCAATATTTGAATGTCTTGTAGAGATACTTGGTAGGTGCTAAGTACCAGCTAGTTTGGTTTCATACAAACCTGTATCTTATTGATTTGCATACATTAAGATTTATTTTACTTGTCAGAGAACCATATTATTGTTGGAGAGCTTCTTGAACAAAAATCAACTGAGGTTGATAACGTAAACACACCTCATATTGCAAATGGGGATACAAGCTGGAATCCAGACTCTGAATCTTCCCAAGCTACTGGTGGTTTCAGTGTTGCATTCTCTCTATCAGTCGTGCAGGTATCCTTTTATACTACCTGCCTATCATTTTTACTGTGATCTGATTTTCTTAATAGTTAATATCCAATCCATACATTTTTTATCTCTTAATGAAACGGCACACACCTCTCCTGCATTGTCCGAGAAAAAATTACATGCATCCATTCGTGTTTTGGAATTTTGTATATTATCATGCTTTTTTATTTGGAAAGGTTTGATGTAATGATCCTGTTGATCAGCAGTGTGGGTTATAATCATGTTCTTCCTCGTGCGATGAAATGTATAGTCCTGCCATTGTAGTGTTTTCTTTGAATTCTTATGCCTTTTCTCATCTGTGTTTCTTTTTGGCTAGAGTGAGTGCCAACAACTTCTGTGTGAAATTCTGCGGGCAACTCCAGAAGCTGCTACTGCTGATGCAGCTGTCCAGACAGCTAGGCTTGCAAATAAGGATCCAGTGAAGGAAAAGAGGCAAGTATTCGCCTATGAGTGGCCTTCTACATGAATCACTATAATTTACTTGCATATTCACGATATTATAATCGAGTCAATTGTATTGTTATGCAATGTCCTTAACAGTGAATGGTGATCTGTTTACTTATTATAATGTGCGGTTCACATGCAGCTGCTCTTCTTTTTCATATTGAAGTGCTGTCTTTTTTAAGTTTAAATTGCATACGAATCTCATGCATATAGGGTTCAATATTGATAGTATTTTTCCAGGCTATAACTTTCTTTTGCATATGTGGTTCATAAGCAATACACACATGTGTTCTTGGGAGCACTTCATAATTATTGATTGCTTTGAATGACTTCAAATTTTCGCTTATTCGACATCTTTTCATTGCTCCCGCTAAATTTCCCATTGGGGTAGAACTTTTTTCCTCAAACACTCTAGGGTTAGAACTTAGAAGCCTGATTACTAATTTAAAGAGTAAGAGGACTGAACTTGTGAAGAAACAATTAACTGATTACATTTATTTCTTCTCAGCAAAAAGGTTCTTCTGTTTGCTTTTGTTTGTTTGAGCCTTTGGGGTGAGTGTGGAGAGAATAGATTCTGAGAAGAAAAAGAACTCACTTTAGTGTTGAATACAATTGTCATTTCGTAGGACTATTTGTATCCACAATGCTTGACTCTAGCATGTGGGACAAGCCATCTTGTTGCAGGTCACTCGCTGCAGTAGTCAGGGCTCGGGGGGTTTCTCGGTCGGGCGACTGAGGTCTTCTACCTTAAGAGTCTGGTCCGGCCTGTGTGACCGACGTGTGCGCTACGGTGCCGCGCGGCCACAGGATCCGGTAGGCGCCTAATACCATGGGGGCGGTCTTCCCCCACCGGCCGAGTTTTTTTTTAATGAAAGCTTGTGTGGCTATTCATTTACTTCATGCCTAGTGCTTTATTTTGGAGAAGATCCAACTCCGAATCAAATCTATTGGTTTTTCTAGATTGATGGCTTAGATAATTTTAATTTGTCTGTTGTCAAAAAAATAATTTTAAACACGTAAACTGAAATTTTCTTTAGTGATACAAATATCTCTAACCTTTGAGTTTCCTTCTCTTTTTAACACCACTGTATTACTAAACATTCTTCCTGCAGGGATGGATCAGAAGGCCTTTCTTTTGCTTTCCGCATTACTGATGCAGCAACCCCAGTGCCAAGTGAAGGTATGTACTGATGACCAACTTATTATGCATCATTTGGACAAAATCTTGTCTCTCGTCAAGCTTTTGTTGGATGTGTTTGTTGGTAATATGTTGTGACTAGCACGGAATTCTTTCTGCTTGCGTTTGTTTTTCGTTTCGACATGAGTCATGCATCTTGGCTGATTATTGTTTTTACTTGGTGTACTTATAAACTTTTATTTATGCCACGTATGTTCAATTTCAATCTTCCGCAGGTCAAGGATGGCGAAGAAATTCCAATGTGCCTCAAGAAGGGTATGGGACAGCAAGTGTCATACCTGACCAAGGAATTTTCCTAGCAGCGTCTGTTTACCGTCCTGTCTTTGAGGTGACCTGTCTTGTAGTTGTCTGTTTATGTCTCGCACTATCATTATTATGTTGTTCATGGACATTCTTTTTTTTTGCAGTTTATGAATAAAATAGGGTTGATGTTGCCTCAGAAGTACTCGCAACTTGGGTATTGTGCCAGATCTCCTAACTTTAATTTAGGGTGACACTGAAATCTAAAATTACTTTTGCCTTTCATAAATCTACTAGTTGTGATAAATTCATGCTGCCTTGTTCGACGTTAATCTGCTATTGAACCGTTGAATAAAATTTGTTCTTTAGGTAATTTTAGCACTCCTTGCTCCCAAGTAGTAGGATATATAAGTGAAAAAAGGTACTAACCTGCCATTGAACCGTTGAATAAAATTTGTTCTTTATTGGATAATATTAGCACTCCTTAATCCCAAGTAGTAGGAAATAACTTTATGAGGCATTGTTGCCCTTGTATCTGTGGCATTAAGTTACAACAGGCAGGGATTGACTTTGTTCCAAAACAGTCATATTATTTCTACCTAATATGCATGATTTGAAGGAATGAAGCATGTTAACCCCTACATATTTTTCCTGAAAATTGGCTCTCTCTGGAAGATTTATAACTAGAGCATGTTTATTTACTATTGCTTTTAAATATGTGCAGGAGTGATGGCTTATTGGCTTTTGTGAATAACTTTCTCAAGGAGCACTTCTTGCCAGCAATATTTGTAGATTACCGAAAATGTGTTCAGCAGGCTATATCCAGTAAGTCAACACGTGAATTTTGTGCCTGCGCACAGAACTTTTTTTTTTTTTGGGGGGGGGGGGGGTGGTTTTCCTAGGCCGCAAACAGTTCTGATACTGTGAAACTGATCCAAAAAGCTGAAAGTTAATCCCCACCTCAGTTAGGTGTGAATAGTTGTATTCTGAAAAAATTTTCGTCCAAGCACATAGTGCCAGTGGTAGTGTGACTGGTCAAGATAGCTAGGTTTCATGGACTCGGGTTAACTGTTAACCAACAAATTTGATCCAAGCATTAATACCACATGTGTATTTTTTTTAAATATACACATGTTTCTTGAAACCTGTTACTTATTGTTCTGACCCTACCCTTCTGTGAAGAAATGGATAATTGCGTTCAAAGACTTTGTTAACATTCAGTAGACTTAAAAAAAA
>CM041630.1:67569062-67579745 GCA_023333625.1 Bothriochloa decipiens
GCCAGCGCCGCCTCCTGCGCGGTGTCGAACGTGCCCAGCCAATGCCGCTCCTTGGTCGTGGGGTCGCGTATCTCCGCAGCGTACCGGCCCCACGGCCGGCGCCGCACGCCGAGGAACCGACCGGGCTCCTGTGCGCGCCGGCGACCGCGGCTGGCTGGCGGACGCTCGCTCGGCGACGACGGCGGGGACGGCTGCGGCTGCTGGTGACCCGACGATGCCGCCACCGGCTTCGGATGCTCGCCGGAGAAGGTCATCATGGTCTGGTTGCTGCCGCTGCCACTGCCTCGGGTATTCATCATGGCACGATGAGCACGAGCACGAGTGAGCTAGGCTCTAGCTGCTGAGGCTGCTGTGAGCTACCTAGCTTGAGTGCTGGCCTGGCTTGAGGTCGTTTTGGAGTAGTGTAGTGTGGTAGTGGTCACAGGAGAGGGAGGGAGGGGTGCTATTTAAATGGAGCTTCGAGGTGTCCTTTGGGAGGGAAAGCAAGGAAGGAGGGCAGGGCAGGCACTGTGGATGAGATGGCAGGGGTGACACATGTATGGTGCACCTGCATTTGTTTAACCATGTTCAATTCCAGGAGCAAATATTAAGGAGGCCAGGACTCTACTGGGAGCTTGCATGGTTTGTATGCATCTCTCTGTTCTATTCTCTCCAAGTCTCCAAGTGTAGTGTTTGGGTTTGTGTGCCCTAACCTTAGGACCAGTTGAAGGAATGTTGTGCTAAATTAAATGTGTGCTCTAGGAAAGAATTGTTAGAATGTTCTCCTCTCCTCCCATTGTTAGGAGTAGTTTCATACAGAGTTCATTCGTTAAGGCAATACATGCTACATGCAAGAGCAAGCAAGTCACTGGTAGCAGCAGCCAATGTATGGAAAACACACATCGCTAATCAAGGCCTACCCCCCCCCCCCCCCTCTCCCCTCTCTCCCCCAACAAAGGCTACAAAATATGTACTAAATTAATTAGCTAAGTCTTTAATTGGGTCCTACACAAGTTATATTGCCTTTGCTTGCTCGTAGTGGTGATGGTGCTTACCAAGTGTCACAAACTTAAATATATATAAGATTATGAAAAGGTGCCTGCCACTGATGACAAAAGGAGGGAGCGATCGAGGCAAAGAATGAACGAACAGAACATGTATATACTCCCTCTGTCGTCGATGTAATGTAAGCCAAATTATCCGAAGTTTGACCGAATTTATAGAGTAGTATATTAGTATATCTACCGCAAGAAAGAGGTAGATTATGAAGCTACACATAACAATGCGTCTAATGATACTAGTTTGATATTAATATTATTATTGTTCTTCTCTACAAACTTGATCAAATTTATGCCAGTTTGACTTGGACAAATTTCGATCCCTTGTATTTGAAGACCAAACGGATATGATGTATATATCTAGTACTCGACCGCGACCCTTTCAAGTGCTGAGGTGATCTATACCCAAGATAGATACTACCACAGTAGCAATTATGGTACATGTCAAAATGCTACACAACAATATAATGCATGTTCTTTTTTTTTTATAAGCGAGCCACCACATCATATGGCTTTGCTTTTCATGAGTGTGCATGTGCTTGCTTGCGCAATACATGAGACGTCCGAACGAACTCGTAGGGAAAAAGAAAAAAGAAAAATTGCCTCTCCCCCTCTTTGCATGCGTGTGTAAGAAACCAGCAAGCTTTGAAGAAATGGAGTGGTTAGATACAGACAACATTGTGAAAAGTGTAGAAGCTAGTAGGCACTCTTTCTGATGCCCATATATTTCCTGATATTATTTTGACGTGTTTCATTTGGTTCCATGCATAGCATAGACGAGAGCTAGCCTTGCATGCCCTTGAGTGACTCTCACATGAGGTGAGGGTCCACTGGGTCTCCCCTCTTTGACTCCTTTTTGTGGTTGAGCCAGACAAATAAATCCACGGTCGACAAGTATCATTATCACTACCAATTACAGTACATACTTGAATCGCTCACACAAAATATAAATTATTGGCGGGCAAATGGACATCCGATAGCTTAGATTAGTACGGCAGTGCGCATGCATGTGCGGGGTTCAAATGCGAACAAATCGAATTATCGAAAGGAGTGATATTTAAACGGGAAACATGCTAGAGAAGTATCCCTTTCATGTCTCTCTAGAGCCATTTTTAAGAGCCTAATCGCTGGCTTTTTGGGGTCAAAAAGATGGATGGAGAGGGAGCCAAACCGGAAAGGGACGTGCGTGGTCTTGAGATATATAGCTAGGTAATGCATCCAATGCAGCAGCAGCACACGCAAACGTCAATCGACCCACTGTTCAGTGTGTGCCATGTGAGGTGATTCATACATGCATATATATGCACTACACATGTACACGGACACGGATTAGCTATAGTGGGATACCACCTTTTTACCCACCCAATTTTGCCTCGGGACGGGTAATTAAACTTGATCAATGATATCATCGATTCTTGTATGACAATGCAAATGAAGACTTTTCAGACCAAGGCTCTCTTTGGAATACAAGATTTGTTTTTTTGTTCTATGTTTTTTCTTTGTAAAATGACTGATTTCTACGAAATTCATGTATATTTCCGTAAAATTCTTTCATCCCAGATGATGAATTAGCGCCATATACATAGAAATTAGAAATGCGAATCCCACCTTGTAGAAGCGAGTGCTTGTTGTTATCCTGCTTGGTTCAACTGAAACATAAATAGCGAGTGTTTGTTGTTATCCTGCTAGCTTGGTTCAACTGAAACATAAATATATATGGGCCGGTAATAAGTAAGCACTAGTACACGTGGCCAGTAGCTTATTAGTTACACGGGTGAGAAAACCGCGTTAATCTTCATAGTTTGAAGCATCTTGGTAAAGGCTGTTCTTGGAGTGTACAACGCCTTGACTTCCCGTGTCCTCATGAAAACAAAGGAAAACTTGGATTCTTATGAGGAGCTGCATTTGGTGCAATTCTTGCGTCTATGGCCATAGCTTCTATCTACACCTAGTATTACATATGCAACTAGACACGAGGATGGCTGCATGTAGAGGTAGTGCAGGATCTTATCTCTGGTGCCCTTGACTTCCCGGCCCTACATATATACCCCCGGCCGGCCCTCGATCTCCATCTCGTGTGAATTTGGCATATTACTTATGTGCTAGGTAGCATGTGAAATGCAACATGCATGGGACCAGGTCAAGCCCTAGCTAGACATCTGAAAAGGTGTGAGGATGGAGAAGGGTGGTCTTCAACTGAAGAGGGGGAGAACAAAAATAAAGGCAGCTGGGGCATGCACAATCTAAGGACAAAGAGGTTCCACACAATGTCCATACATGACAAGATCCCTTTATTTTCCATTTAGATGAGTCCATGGCACAAGATGTACTATCAGAGTTTAAATATATAATTAGGATTTATTAAGTTTGTTAATTTGCAGAGAGACCAGAATTAGTACTATTATGATGGGAGGAGCACAGCACACAAGACACATGTTGTTGTCCATTTCACCGGGTTTTGTGGGTGGCCTTTGCACTACTTTGACTTTAGGGCTTAGACCTCTTTTATAGAAGGAACAAGTGTTGGGGGAAAAGAAGAGTGGGACACTGTGGCTACAAGTATGCAAGACAAGCTCACTAAACAAAATGTAGAAAAGGTAGAAAAAGACCACTTGGGGCATGCATATTTGTCTCACCAACTTGTGGTTTGAATAAAGCGGTACGGTGATGGAGAGACGACAGAGATTATTTATTTATTTTGATAATGAAAAGTGAGGTCTCACGAAATTAATTAGCAAGCTCCCCAGACTTAGCTCGCTTTAATCATTTCAAATTTGAACTCTCACAGTTCAGTTTGTAGGATCTTCATTCATTGCTTACTGGCCGGCCAGAACTCAGTTTTCTGTGATTTGTTTTCTGGCATGCTACTCAGCATTGCACTGCTAGTACGTACGTTCTGAATAATATCCTTTTTAATAATAACATGCTTACCTTTTTTTAGTGCCAGTACATACTTGGGAATCGAAGCTGACCGCGGTACTCTCTCTGTTTCAATTTATAAGTTGTTTTTTTGAGTTTTAACCTAATTGAATTTGTATAACTTTGACCGAGTTTATAGGAAAATATATTAACATGTACAATATCAAATAAATGCAGTGTATGTGATGAATTTGGGTTTGACGTTGGTTGTAGATGATTGTGCATTCTTCTGTAAATTTGATGAAGACTAGAGAAATTTGATTCAGGATAAACCTAAAATGTGGCTTATATTTTGGAACAGAGGTACTATATATTCAAAACAATATTGTAATAGATTTTTAAGACATATATAGCAAATATACATATACAGTATGTAAACACCCGGCCCCCACCACACACAAAAGGAAAAATAATCATTATTGTACACTAGTGCACTGCACACCACCCAAAATGGCACCAAATTAAAGGGAGCAGATATGTATATAAATACAGTACTAGATAATATATAACGGTATCATAGAAGACAGGAGTTCAAACCCCAAGCCCGGAAACTAGCTAGACAGGGTTCTTGTATTGGTCAAAGTGGTCTCGTAGTGGTGCTGTTTGTGGCTATTAATATTAATATTAATATTAATAATCAAACAAAGCGACCAAGTACCGAAGAGGACTACACACACACAATGTGCAGAGCAGTACACCAAACACCTCGTCATCACGTCATGCATATATATATATATATATATATATATATATATCTTAGCATAAGGAGACAATAAGCAAAGCAATTACACAAGAGATGATATTGGCATCGTAACGAGAACTAGCTCAAGCTCAAGGTCCTTTTTCTGTCAAAACATATATATTCAAGTGAAGCCGAAGCCATTTTTTATGAGAAGCGCCGAAGCCACTCATTGAAATATTCTTTTTTTTTTTTCTGACTTTACTCTTTTTGGGAAGATTAAGGGCTCGTTCAGTTCCTTGAGATCGAAATCAGAAGGATTTCCAACCGAAATGGTTTATTAATTTGTATAATATTGATAAGTCAGAATGGTTCCTAGCCAAAGCTAACCAGACGGACCCTAATCCGGGTCCAAGTGTGTGTTTATCTGTCTTCTCCAAGTTCCCATGAACGGAACCGTGCTTATATATAAATAAATAGGCTCGTGCACGCGTGTATTTGACTGATCAGCAATGATTAACAAATGTACTGTATGATAGTTACTGCTGGCTGATCGCTGTAACTTGTATATAGTAGCATTATTAATTTAGTCAATGATCCCTGTGTGTGTTTCTGGGGATTGGTAGATGCAGATAGATGAGTGTCAGTACAAGTAGTAGCAGTATAATTCATCATATGGAAGGAAGAAGCCTCCTAGCTAGTACGTATACTCCTAGCAGCAGGAGGCAGCTGTGTGTGTGTGTGTGGACTGTGGTATGGCCGGGCGGCCGCGGGCACATGCGTGCATGCTGTGTTTGGGCAAAAACTGACAAGTACGAGGGGATCGTCCCTCCGCTACGACTCTATACATACAGAGGGCCGGGCCCGGGGGCAGTAAGCCCGGCCTGTATTGTAGAGTCCACTGCCTGATAGAATCCCTGAGGTCAGAATTGAATCGTGCATGGATATACGCATACATACACGACTAGCCAAAGAAAAGAAACACCAACAACTACCACAGGCATGCAGGCAGCGATCGAGGAAAGGATCGTCGTCGTTTTAGCTATGACTAGCTAGTGTGCATGTGTAGTATAGTCCTAGCTGGCTAGTAGCGTAGGCGTAGCTGTGTGCCTGTGCCTGTGCCTGTGTGTGTAGGAGTAGTATAGGTACGTACAAAGGAATGGATGGGTGCATGCATGTACATGTATAACCAGCCAATGCATGCATGCAGCGCAGCGCAGTAGGTAGAGAGAGAGGAGAGGTAGCCGAGCGTGTAGAGAGCAGCCCTAGGGTCGTGCGGGTGGCAGGGTTGACGTGTCGGAGCCGCATTGCCCACGCGCGGGTGGCCCCTGCCCCCTGCATGCGCCAGCCACAGAGGCATCACGCATGCGGTCCCCAAAGGCAAAGGATAAGGTTACGTACGAGAAGACGTCGATCGCGCCGCGCCGGCAAAGACGTGCCCGGCGGCCGGCCGCCCGATCGATCGTATAGCTCCCTGTTCCTCCTCTCCTGTCTGCGCTGCTACCTAGTGTACGCGTATATACTGAGACACGCCGGCACCTCGCTTTCCGCTCTCTCCCTCCTACGTCATATATGGGGCGTCTACGTCATAAAATGCCCGCAGCTAACTTTCACTTTGCACCCTTTTTTTTTTTTTTTATGTTCGTCTGTTCCAAGGGGTCGTCGCAACAACTTTGGATGTTTTCGGTACAAGTATATAAGCAGTTGAATGGATACAGTCCCTAAATGGATATATGATCGAGCACGATTATAAGGTTTTGTTTGCAACCATCATATTGGTCCCCTTTTAGTGAATAAATGGAAATACGAGTATTTATATATATATATATATATATATATATATAATCTTGCAAGGAGGAAGGAAACATATATAATCAGTAACAATCAAGCATGGTGTAGATGTGGGGAATGTCACGATCGATCGACCAGCTGCGCCGCCTGTGACAGACCCCGGCCGGCCGGCTTGCTTGAGGTGACTGTTCGCTCTCACTCATGAGCCCGGCCGCACCCGGAGCGTGACATGTACTTGTGCCCCGGTTGAATAGAAAGCAACGAGACTCCTGCTCCGGAGCCGGCCGGGAGTCCGGCCCTCCCTTCTCCTCCGCTCTCCCCTGGCAGACCAGACCAGACTAGAGAGTAAAGGCAGACCAGGTGTCGTGTGAGTGACGGAGGCAGCAAGTTGAGCGATGGATGGGGGCACTGTTCACGCGGCACATGCACGGTGAAACCCATGGAGGAATCCGCCGCCCGGCGACGTGTCAGGCCGCGGCCTGGTCCATTCACGCACAGCCTGATCGATAGATGAGGCTGACAGACAGGGCACACACAGCCTCCCGGAAATGGTAACAAAGGACCGTGGTTGGTTTTCTTTTTCTCTTCCACGGTGGGTAATAATAATAATAATAATAATAATAAACTCCGTCCACTTACCAGCTACCACCTCCACCTGCCAATCCTATCCACGATGTACTGTAGACAAATGTGTTGCCATCGCCATGGCTGCCTCAGCATCTTTTAATGATTTGATTTGATCCCACACCTCCTATGTTAGAGGAAGAGGGCATGGTTTTAGAATGTAGAATTTCATAAAAATCAGTTCAATTTCGCAACAAACAAAATCGAGCTAGTGCAGCACTACTTTAGAGCAATGGCTGCAGGCAGATGCTACTCGTTTGAGTACGTAGCTTGCTTTAACTGTACACTAGGACCCCGTGTAGCGCAGGCTTGCACGAGCGGAGAGGGACATGACTGGCTGCTCTCGTTAGGACATGTTGACTCCTCGGGAAACAACAGGCTATGTCTGGTCCTGTTCATGAGCCTGGCGGCTTCATCCGCCCGGGCCAGCCTCTCATAATCATTAATCCCAGGAAAAGACACAACAACGGGCATGAATTCTGCGGACGGCAAAGGGCCTTCAATATTCATGTGATTGGTCTTGTAGTATAAGTATTTGTATGCAGTGAAAGAACACATGAGCACTATTTTTTTTTTCCCTTTTTGACACCCTGTTGGGAGGTTGATCATCAGCAGCATACCATGATTACCATAGGACAAACTTGCAGCATACAACAAACACTGCTAAACTCGAATATAATCTAAAATGAATTAATTCCCATGTAAATTGTGTGTCTCATTGTACCCTCTTGCATACAGATACAAGGATCCTTGCTAAGCCCACCCTTTAGAGCTAATGAAACTCTCGATGCTCATGTGGCAGGCAGAACTAAGTTCACAGTGCTAAGGGGTCCAGATGAAACCAGTAAATTTGAGTGGCAGAAACAGAACAAGAAAGGGAGGGGATGATTGGATCCCTCCCCTCCCCCCCGCACCCCCCCCCCCCCCCCCACACACACACACCCCCACACCCCACCCTTCTTTTGAGATCGAGGCTTGTCTGCTTGTGTAGGATCCTAGAACAAGATTACCTAAAGAATCGTCGAGGTTTCCTTTTTTTTGACCCTTCCTGCGGCACGGAATCGTCAAAGACCTGCATTCAATTAGGAAAATATTCATCATATATACAAAGTGCTATCTGCAGATGACTTGAACATGCACAGTAATATCATGGTACATTCAACATTAAGGAATAAAATAGCACTTTTCACAAAAAAAAGGAATAAAATAGCACAAACAAACAGAAATGTTCCATTTACGTGGTATCTGCTAAGGTGGTTGTGCACATAATAAACTACTCTATCCATTCAAATTATAAGACAATTTTTTTTAGATATATTGATTTTACTATGTATCTATAGACATAGTGTATATCTAAGTTACTAAGTGCATAGCAAAAGCTATATATATAATATAGAAAAGTCAAAATGTCTTATAGTTTCGAATGGAGGGAGTATTTCATATAGCACAATCCAGTGATCTAATCCGAGGCATTAGAACACTATGGATCATTATCAACAGAAAGTTTGCATGCTGACACTCTGACAACACTTCAAGCCTATATGATCTACATCAAGCAGGTTCAGCAATGACATGGTGGCTTAGTTTCAGTACGTTAACCATCTGCCAATCATTTTTTTTTTTTTGCATGAAAAAGCAAGGGACAAAAAAACTATACTGCATTACCTTTTCCCTTTTTCTTTTTATTTTTCTTTTTCTCCTTTTTCTTGCTCTGTTGTTCATCATCTTGATGAGATTTAACCTTCTGATGATAAATACAAATAACTATGTCAGATACAACTCAATGAACCTTGCACAAAACCAACTGGATATATGATATGCCAGGTATAAATGGCATTTTAACTACATATAATAAGGATACATATGTACCTTATTTTTCCTTTTTCTTTTGATCCCCTTCACCTCTGCTTCATCTTCAGAATCCTGTTACTCTTAAAAGTTAAGTGCTGAATCAAATTAAGGGACTAATTTAAGAAAATCTATAATCAACAAAGATACCTCAGATCCATCCTCAAATTTGGAAACATGCCGTACTACTCTTCCTGAAGTTGAAGGCTCTCCTGCATCAGCAATATAAAAGCATAAAAATGTATGTCTGAGTGGATCTAGGTCAACTTTGCAACTTTACAGATATATGAGACGTGATTCAGCAATCATCATGAACGACAAAACAGTGAATGAGGTTTACCACAAGAATATCATCTTAGAAGCCAATTCGACAACAAGCAAAATGTCAGATACACATTAATTGGTAAAAGGGTAAAATCAATCTAGTGCGAAACTTAATTTGTCCTTACTATTTCAGGCATACATCGTGATGGTAAAACTACATACGGTATGTAGCGGTCTCATCTGAGCTTTTTCCATGGGCCCAATGAGTCACTGTATCAGAGCAAAATGATTGCACATTCCAGTACAAATAACCACTTGTAAAGCATGCAAAAACTGAAAAGTGGACTATGAAACTGTAAGATGAGCTTTTCATTTCATCCTCCTATGTCGTACTCTACCAACAAGTGTTGCATTGCATGGAAGAAAAACCAATAACATAAATGAAGGCCTGATCTTGTTACATAAAGGGATAATTCACATGATATATTTTCCAGATTACATTACATATAGAGGAATGGTGGGAGAAGTGTACCATTGCTAGCTTTTATGTTTTCCTTTGCATTTTTCACAGCCAGTTTTACAAGGTCAGGGTTCAGGGAGTCCAAGCCATCTGGCTGCTGAAGTTTTCTCTCGAGGAATTTTGCTAAAGCGGCAGCCTTGTTTGTAGTTAGTGGTCCTCCTGGATGGGCCATCCTATTTGATAAAGCAATACATCATAATGTTATGCATGTATCAAAAACAAAACATGCACAGGAAAGATCATATGATTTCCACATAGCAATAGTGTTAAAGTAACTAAAGGATATTGGCACTACAAGATCTGCTGCAGTACTACCATACTTCATGTTTATATTAGCACTACAAGATCTTCTACAGTACTACCATACTTCATGTTTCATGTGGCACACACTCAGACTTCAACTTTTTCTCTAGATTTGTTTTTTTTTTCACGTAAATATTTATAAGCTTTGCATTACACTGACAGACTAAGTTACACCGATACGTCAAGGTAGGCACGTATCCCGCATCTGATACGTATCGGATACGGATACGCGTCAGATACGCGCCCGATACGTATCCACCGAGTATCCGATTTTTAGTTATTTTTACAAATTTTAGATACGTTTCCTTGGTACGTATCAGGTGTGTGGACACGCGTATCATCGCTTTGGATACGCGTATCCTCGGTTCCTGTCACCCGACTGGACCGAAGCCGCACTCGCGCCCCTGCTCCTCACGCCACATCTTCGCGAAGGGTGAAGCCGCGACGGCGCGGCTCCCGCTCGGCGCCTGCCGGCCACCGGCGACGAGCCTCCGCTCGCTGGCGACGACGTCCCTGCTCAGCCGCGCCCGTGCGTGGAGTTCCGCGCCCCTGCTCCTCTCGATCTCCTCTTCTTCTTCAATTCTCAGCCGGTTGCCGTCGATTCGAGCTCCGCGGTCACTGAATTGGCGCTCCGACACTGCGAGCGGAGGTGTGTGCCATGGAGCTGAGGGCGGACGGGGATGCGGGCGGTGGAGTAG
>CM041630.1:67587014-67605040 GCA_023333625.1 Bothriochloa decipiens
GCGAACTTCACCGCCATCTCTGCAGGCAACAATGGTGCTGTACTGGCCGCGGGTACCGGCAGTAGCACGCTAGGGTATAAACTGAGATCCCTGTTTATGCTTCATTTCATTGCTGCTGTTATTTTGCTTATGTTAATTAATACCAGTAGCAGTAGCGATTATGAGGCTGTCGTTCGCATCATACTAACGTTAGTATTTTGCTTATCACATTTATGGATTAATTCATGCTATAAAATGACTAAATATCCAACAGTTTTCACCGTAAGCAAGTCTGCAACTGCAAGTACTCTAGTGCGATGACAAGTATACCTTATATAATTTATTGAAAAAACGCGAACAGACGAGTTCCAGGCAAACGTTGACCCAACTCATTCTTCAAATCAATCACATGATACGGATGAACCCAGACTTCTGCTCCGTAGAAGGCGAGAGCGACACTTGATGCAATGGATTGGACACTCGCGGGTCACAGGTAACGCCACATCTCGCATTCGCCGGCAACGCAAATCTCCAACCTCCTTCCTATACCGCGAAACCAAAATCGAACTAGCGCGATTCCAAACTCAATTCACAATTTCACACGCTCTCGAAATCGACCAAAATCAGAATCAGAACGCCCCCGAGCCAGCTCCTGGCGTTCTCCGGATCGCGGGGCGGCCAAAATCGAACGGAATCTCAGCATCAGAAGACACGAGTCCAGAGCAGAGCCAGAGGGGCGAGTCGATCGAGCAGTTACCTGCTGCCGCCCGGCGGCGCCGACCTCCTCGTTCATTGCGGGCGCCCTTCCACTGGAAGCGAGCCGCGAGCGCGTAGGCAGCTACACAGAGAAGCGGAAGCTGGAAGCGAGGGCTAATGGCGGCTAAGCTAAGACGAAGCCCCTGGTGGTGCTACGCCCAGGGGCCATGGCATGGCGAGCAGGAAGGCCTGGGAAAACAACGGCGGGATAAGGCGGAGGAGAGAAGCTTCCCCTCGTCTAGTTTCTATATAGGGCGAGCAAGAAGGTCATTGAGATGAGGGAGGGGGGGAAGAGGAAGGCGCAGGGTGGAGGAGACTGGAGCTCGAGCTTGATGCGCACGTCGCCGTCTGGGCGTCTGGCGACGCGTAAGAGCAGCGTGCCGCGGGTAGCGGCAGCGGCGGCGCGGAAGGAGTACAGTACATGGGAGACGTATCTGACTATCTGTCGCGTGGGACCGGGCCGGGCATCATCTGGTGGGCTCGGCGTGTCAGTGAGCGGTCATGACCGGCGGGCAGAAAGGAAACGACCCCGCCCAGTCGTGACCAAGACGGTGGGGCCCACGCTGCCGTCACTTCGGATTTTGATTTTTGACACGGGCGCGGGGCATCTCGTGCGGCGCAGCCTGCTGTGGATACTCGTGCGGCCAATCACGTAAGGCTCACTCGATGCGCGCGTGCCAAGGAGTGCTTGTGCGACCAAAGATCTTGGTCCCAAAATAAATGATGTTTTTGTTTTTAAAAGATATACCAAGTTTATAACCATTTATCTTATTCGGTGTTTAATGCAAATAATAAAATGAATAAAATAAATAAATAAATATTAATCATATAAAAAATTGAATAAAACAAACAGTCAAAACAAGATGTAAAGTCCAAAACCCAAGCTAATCAAGCACGTAGACTTGCTATGTCTGTGATATGAACATAAGTACACACATCAACACATCGTATTCTTATTATCATCTTCAAAAGACTGGTAAAAACCTAAACATCTCTGTATCAACGATCACACATCCTCTATCTAAAAATTAGTGTCACTAAATAGTTTCATCAAGTCGAGCACTTTTGACCTGCAGTGGACAAATTCGATCTAATACAAGAAATCTAACTTTATATCTATATCCCTATAATATAATGCTAAACCCCACTATAATTACATGTGCTATTTTTCTAAGAAATTTTCATAATAAGCGTGAGTTATGCTTCTAGTTGTGTTTTTGTTAAGACCATAATTCACCCCTGAGAAGCACGCAACTGTTGTCATTTGGCTATGACCACAAGTTCTGTTTTATAACGATATATATATTATCTGATCGCCGTAAGATACGGTGCTTTCTTTGATGCGGATCATTGTGGCAAGTGTAGCATATCTATACACAACTAAATTTAATATAACTACCGTGTTGTGCTAGCTAGCACACATATTATTAACATATATATTTGCCACCAATGACAAGTACAATGAGTGAAACCATGCTGTTGTAGGCAAGTGGACAAGCACATTTGACCCGACCGATCAGCTATTGCATATATAGATGTTGAGTTATTGAGTTCATGTTATTCTATAATTTGTTGTATTATATGGACTTATCGCAATCGTGCGTGACACGTCACCATCGTGTCGCTAGCGTAATGAAATTAGCCCTGGTACGATGTGTTTGCGGATTTTTTTTAAATTTAATCCTTTTTTAATAAAAAAATCCGTTTGAAACATAATTCCACCCAGTATTCCCTTTGGTCGCGCTAAAACATTTGGCGCGACCAAAGCACTGTGTCGCGCCAAATATGCGCCAAATATTTTGGCGCGACCAAAGGGGACACCGTGGCAAGAGAGTTGATCAAGGCCACGGTGGGTCTCTCCCCGTCGCGCCACATACTTTGGCGTGACAGGCTCGCCGCGTTAAATCATTTAGCACGACAGTGTGGTGCTCTTTTAAACATGCAAATCTTGGTCAAAATTTTTACTATAGTTTAGCTACTTAGATTTTCAGGTTCTCGATGAACACCCTATTTTTCCTGGTGGAACGGAACAATCACAAACGTGATGTCACATGGCCCCCACGGACCGTACAGAATGATCGCAGCCGCAAAATGGGTCAATGACTCGATTGCGTAGCTTAATGTTTCGGCATGGCCGCAGGGGTATTTTGTAACTGCAAAATAATGGAGAGGACGTGGACTGCTTGCTTGTGACCCAGACATACTGTACTAATATACACTCCATTATTAATAAATAAAGCACTGTTGTATTGTATTTATAAAGCCACGAAGACAAAAGGGCAAACGCGATCATTTGAACCTTCCCGACAAAAGACGACAACGACCGTACCGGCCGGCGTCACCTTTCACCTCATTTATTTACACGCGTGTGCATACTAGTGTAACGAACGGTGGGGTTTTGCCGGTGATTGCGTAGAAAAACAGAGGAAGTTTGTGGCTATATAGTACAGCAGTTGTACCTCAGGTTACTGTAAATTATTGTGATATAAAAACAGATGAGTTTTGGTACCTACGTTTGTGATTGGAAAACACATAATGGTACTAATTGAAGAGCCTGTTGGAGTTCTCTGTTTTTTCTATTCTAAGTGTCTTATTCTTTTTTACTACGATTAAAAAAAAAAGATAGGAAAAGACGATCAACGGTACCGAAGATAGGAAAAGAGAAACCGGAGGGAGACTTTTGGCATCAGATTCGTGGTTGGTGGCTTGGTGCACGTCACGTACGGAAGCAAGGCACTCTCGTAGACTCGTAGTCCAGTAGGAGTACGTGGAGAACTCAAGATTTAAGCCCGGGGCGTACGCACGTTGAACGTTCTCGGCTGGGTTATGGTCTCTCTGGTGGGTCTCAATGTCTCATGCAGATGGGTGGTCTCGGCGCGCGCTGTGGGCGTGAGTCCGTGTTGGCTGCCATGCATGACATGTTGGCCTGGGCTGGCCCAACTGGGGCATGGCCTGGGGCGGTGGCACACTCGCCGCGCGCGCCGAGGAGGACGACGAATGGACGCCGGATTCGATTGCCGTCGCGTCTGTCTGATCATCATCTGATGTGATCCAACCCGTGTGCGTACGGATCGAGCTTGTCAGCCTGACGCCAGGCGCTGCACATCAACGAGACGGCAGACCCGACCGGACGCCGTTGTTTCGTTAACACACAAATCTGTGATTGGTACACACACAGCAAATCGGTTCCCCTGCCTGCTGCTGCTGCTTCTACTAGTCCTGCTATCGGACTCCAAAATGAGGCCAATGACATCGGTGGCTAGTCCTTTTGATTTGGCAGGCAGTACTGTAGTAGTACTAGGCCCAGGGTGCCCATTTGCCGAGCGGCTCCATATTTCCTTTCCCGACGACGACGTCTACTAATTAATCCACAGACCAAGCGGTTTTTGAATCTGCATCTGGCGAACCCATGGCGATAGCGCCGCCGCCGCCAGGTTGAGTCCGCGCCGGCGGCCGGCCTGGCCACGGCGGGGGCCCATCCCGCACTCTCCCTCACCTCTCCCACACCAGTCCACCGCCCCACCCCTTCTCCCTCCGTCTCTCCTCGTTGCCATTGATGACCCGTTGATGGATTCCATGGACAAGCTCAAGTCGTTGTCTCCACAGCCAGAAAAGTACGATCCTATGCTATTGGAGGTATGCATTGGTCAGGACTCAGGAGAGCTACCAGAACCAAGTTGACCCAACACAAGGCCAGCTCCGTGGAGACAAGTGTGCCTTTGTTTGAGTCTGATCCAACTACACACATGCTTGATGTGTTGGAAGAGATGGGTGAGTCGTGCAGGGACACCCGTTCGCCCTTGCAGGAGTGCAGTAGCCCCAAGGAAGCTGGTTCCATACCTGCCTTGGATGAAATTTCTGCTGACATAGGTCTAACCGAGTCACAGCTACCGGTCTTAACAACACCGGCAAAAGGTAGGCGTCGCCGGAAGGTCATGTCAGCACAACGGCGTAGCGCAAGACAGGTTGCAAGACCTTCCGTGGCGCCAGTGTCACGGAGGGCACAGCACCGCAAGGAAATGCTTGACCTCGATCGGGGGTCCTGTTGAACCAACTGGAGATGAGGCTATTAAACTGTACCTTGAGAGCTACAAAGGATCACCTCCTCCATATGTGAATGCAGCCCTAGCGGCATTGAGAAGCGCCATGTTAGCTGGAGCTGAAGATGAAGATTTAGACGAAGATGAGTAATAGGGATTAGTTCTTTCTTTTACTTGTTGTCTCTCCAGTTGCGAGTAATTCCTTAGTCTTCACGCCTTATCTGGTAATCCTTGCCAAATAAGGTTTTATGTTGTACTGCGTCTCTGGCGCATGAATCTGCTCCCTTCTTATTAATATAAAAGCCGGCCCTGCCGGATCTTTCAAAGAAGAAAAATAGACGTCTACTAATCCGGCCGTCCTCGTCCATTGCACTTCACTTTGCAGGGGGCCACCACGACCCATCACGTAGCCATACAATGCAGGTGTACATGTCCTAGTATTTTGTCCAGGCTCGCAAAGATCAATCATGCCTAATTTGGCAGCACTATATCTCTGTCTTAAGTAAATGCTCCTCTCTGGATCTTGATTGGCGAACAACCCTCTAGACACAAATGATGATTAATTACTCCCTTCGTTCCAGATTATAAATTATTTCAATTTTTTCTAGATATATAACTTTTGCTACGCAACTAATGTACATCATGTCTAGAGGCTCTATACATTTTTTACATCATATTAGGTTTATCGTAAGCCAAACATTTCTATCTGTGACTGTCGATTAAAAAATACATCCATGACATAAGATTCACGTTTACATTCATTATGAAAAATACAGTGGCCTCATTTTGACCATTCATATTATTCAAAAATTTATGCACAATAATATTTCTTTTGTTATGACTTGTTTTATTAATCAAAGTTTTTCAAAAATGATTTAAATTTGACTATATTTGCATAATTTTTTTGAATAAGACGAGTGGTCAAATTTGAGGGTCAAAAAATTTAAACGAACTGTAAATTGGAAGGAAGGGAGTATGACGCACATAATCCTCCTTGATTATCATATTTGGGTTGGTGATAGACATTAATAGAGATACACATGTGAATGTGTCCTTTTGAGTTTTTGTTCACCTAGCTAGAATACTTTATATATTTTGATACAAATTTTAAACTCTCAATTATATACTAACATATTCAGGACACACGGAGTATATCTAAAATCTAGAAAAAGTCAAACGAATTCAGTTTGAAATGACTGGAACTAGTCCGTCTCTGCTCAAGATCATCTTACTCCGAAACAAAATTCAACTAGTTCTGTGCTCAAGATCATCCTACTCCAAAACAAAATTCAACTAGTTCGTTGTAACCATCTTTCTTTTCTACCTACTCGCTTTGAGACACATCTCATACATTATTTTGTTTTTCTCCCCAACCAGCTAACCTAAGCACGTCCTTTCGTATTCACTTTGCATATTTTTAATTTTTTACTAGTATAAAAGGATCGTTCAGTTGACCAGAACACCCGAGCAAAGCTTTACGCACAAACAAAGACTAAAACATGCGTGAGTTTGCTACTTGGTAGCGGCTAGCCAAAGCTGCCACTGGTTTCCTCAATCCAAAGGAGAAAAAAATAAAGTGACCGGGTACTAATTCTTTACAAAAAAAAAAACAACTTATACATATTTATTTTACAACAGAACTATTACATCTTAAAAAGCATACTACACGGAGCCGTTCCAATGAATGATTTCATCAAATAAATAAATATAAATACTAGTTCTAGAAAGAAAGGCCAAAGTCTGAGATGACGGATTGGAAGAGACGAGAGATGGCGCACGTGCACTAAAAAGTTGCTAGCTCGCAATGTGTTTATCCATCCGAAGCTCTGAAGATGAGATTAGCAGCAGCCATGACTGATTGGAAGACGGTTCGTGGATGTGAGTATGTGATAGGGACAGCCAATTCGCCAGATGGTGGAAATATGCCAGGCTTTTCCTCGTTCTACGAGAGGAAATTAAGCATGGCGCTCTTTTCCCGGGCCTTGCGTAGTTACCTTCTAATTTCAGTATTTGGCACTATAAAAAAAGATTTTTCGTCACATTAAAATACCGACATATGTATGGAGTGTTAAATATAGATGAAATCAAAATCTAATTGTACAGTTTGGTTATGCTTTACGAGATAAATATTTTAGATAATTTTTACCAAATACAAATGAAATGCTATATGAATTCTGCCATAGAAATTCTAACCCCAATTCAGAAAACTAAACAAGGCCCTAATTTAAATCGCATAAACTAATTTTATTTTCACTAGTTAGTCGGATTAATTGTTAGATGGCTAAAAGTAGATGACTATAAAGTTTGGTCCAATATTATTTGGATACCCATTTGGACTACTAGATATATTAGTCCACTGCTGTTTAGTTTTGATAGTTTCAGTTGAAACACCGTGCTTGTATATCGATGGGATACAAGTTTACTCGTGTGTAATAGACAAGTGTGTGGATATATTGCCTTACTTTTACCTGCGTTATCAAGAAGGAAGTGTCAAAATCACCTCAGGTACCGTGGGCACGAAAGAGGCACTCCACCCATTTAACGTCCACCAAACGAAACGAACAACCGTGAACGTCTCTGATGTTGACCCATCACAAGAGGAGTCGTTAGTGGAAGCTAGGTATAACAAGGGACATTGCACACGCCAGGAGTCTCATCCAGGGGAGCTAGGAAGGAACGTTTAAGGATCTGTTTTGCAGAGTTGTCGGAGCAATTTATGGCTGATTTTAGAAGGGCTCTGCAAAATCCGACAACTCAAAACTAAGAAACAGTAACCGAAGGGGCACACACCAATAAGCGATTTTATGACTAAGAGAATACCCTAAGTGTTGCTACCGGAATATAGATTAATGGATTGTGGGGTATGATGACATGAACAAATAAAATATTTATATGTCTGGCTGACGTAAACATTATAATTGTATGGCTAGTGGATTTGTATGTAATAGTACATTGCTTGGTTAAACTGCTTGCATGTTGAGACAAATAGTGACTTGGTGACATGGACATTATAATTGCGTTGGTCTAGTGGATTTTTAATCACGTATGATAGTGGATTGCTTAGATGGACATCTTATATGTAGAGAGAAATAGTTAAGCGAAATTTGTTCTTATAGGAATTAAAGCTCAGTGAAGAGATTGTCTAAAATAAACTAAGAAACTAGTAACTAAAAATAGCTTGTCCTGATTCACCCCACGTATGCATAGAGTTTATCCTAGAGAACCGTCGGAATTTTTTTAACCTAATAATAAGTGTTCACAAAGAATTTGATGCACAAGAAGCTCTATCAAACAAATCAATTGTACAGTAACATTGACATCACACAACTAGTCCCATCACATTAAATTTTTAGCTCACAAGATGACTGCATATGTATGTTGTAAAAGACAACACATAAAACAACCTAACTGTACGAGTCAATAAATCAATAAATGCTAAAGAAAATTGTTCGACATCACTAGTATTTAAAAGAAATAAATAGAAGCAAATGCCATATATACCTCAGCCTAAAATTAAATCAACTCCCAACATAATAAACTACTTTGCAACATTTATGACACTGAATATGTACATTATAAAAACAAATTTCATGATGCATCCAACAATATGTCGACATGTCATAAATACTGATCCTCTTTTTCTACGAGTATAGCCAAACGTAACATAGTCTGACTTTAGACAACTCTTAAAGTTAATTTATTTTGAGTTAGCACTTAGTAGTTGACTTTGTTCAGTGAAGCTCTGTGACTTGTATTTAAGACTGCTCTATGAAGGTTTTCGAATCAGGGTTTTTCTTCATTTTATTCTTAGTAGCGTGGATGTTTCACAATTACCAAAGTGTGCTCGTCACATTTGGAGGTGTAACTTTAGATACATGTGCAGACGTAGCTTGTAGTATACGGTGTATGTTTAGATTTTTTTTTGGATTAGTTGTGGTTAATTTAAGATACTACGGTACAACTGAACTTGGTGTAATTGATTGATGGCAAGAAAAAGAAAAGGAGAAGCTATAAAGGAGGCCGTTGGAACGCTTAACGGCAATCCAAGTCCAAGCAAGAAACACGCGCACCAAATCCTCTCCCGCCTGTCATGTCAGTAGGCGTGAGCCGCCGTCACGCGCAAGCAAGAGACCGGAGCGCCGAACGGAGATTCCAATTATTCGCTGCTTGGCTCTCTCGCCTCCTCAAGCGAAAAGCCGCGAGGAAAGGGGCAAAAAGGAGAAGAGCCGCGGGCCGGGGGGCGGGCGGAGCAGCCCAAAGGGAAAACCAGCCACCGCCGCCTGTCCCCTTCCCGAGCGTCCAGCAATCAGCCAGGTCTACCAAACGGAAACGGCAGGGGAGAGAGAGAGGCGGCCGCAAAAAGGCTGGCTGGCTGTGGCTGGCTCGCCAGCTCCCGCAAAACCAATTAAAATAACAAAATTTATTCTCGCGTGCGACGAAACCTCGAGACGCCGAGGCAGACAAGGGGGTAGAGGGGCAGGACAGAGAAAGAGGAGAGAGAGACCGAGGGCAGGCAAGCCAAGCCTAGGAGGGAGGGAGAGGGAGGGAAGGAGGGTCCGAATCTCGCGATCCCCAATCCGGAGTCCTCGATTCGCCGATCCGGCCGCGGCAGGGGGAGAGATCCCGCCGATCGGGGAGCTCGTGCTGCTCCGATTCAAACTCTGCTCGCGCGGGGCGGCCCGCCCTTCCTTCCTGCTGCTGAGGTAGCCCGTCCGCCTCCGCGCCGGGCCAGCCGGGAGCTGTGCTGTGTTGTGCTGCCTGGTGGTAGAGGCAGGTAGGTGGTTAGGCGCAGGCGAGCGCGGGGTGCACCTGCACCCGGCTGGGTGGATGCTGTCCGTGAGGCGGCGGCAGGAGGATGCGGGCGGCGTCCGTGTAGCCGCAACGCAGCAGCAGCAGCCACGGGGCGGGCTCGCCATGGACGACGACGCCGAGCTCGAGGAGGGGGAGGCCTGCGGGGACGACACTGCCTTCGTCGACCCCGACGTCGCTCTCTCTTACATTGTAAGTCGCTTCCGCCGCCTCCACCAATGTCGCGTCGCGGCTCTGTCCCTGCTTCCGGGTTGCCTTGCAGGCAGCATCCGGTTCCGGTTGATGCGCATCCGGTTTAGTGCCGTCGTTCCGATTATCATAGACAGCGAATTAAGTGGTCTGATTCGGTTGCGACCGGAGGATTGGTGCTTTGCCACCACAAGCAATTGCTTAGCTGGATCACTTAGGAACCTGCTTAATCTGTGATAGGAATGGGATACTATACTACAGGAATGGAAGGGAGCAGGCAATTGCGTTACTGGGTCATTTACTCTTTTCTTTCCTCACTTGGTTACTTGCCTGGAGGTTAGGATGCTAAATTAGTCAAGTAAGTACTATGGTGATGATGGTATGATGGAAATGGAATGAAAAACTGCTCTCGTGGTTTGTCCTTGCTTTTGTTAGGTACCCGCTAGTGATTTGGCTGCTCTCTCTCTCTCTCTCTGTGATTACACTAAGGTTTTATTTTTGGAATGCGCCAGTTTTCAGTGTGGTATGGTGGGGATCTGTCTTATCATTCTTGCCGTTTTTAATCCCTTCAACTACAATACTAAAGTCATACAGCTACTACTGTCCTACTTGAATAAGTTTCTCCAAGTCGTGACAGTGGGATCGTGTGCTCCCTTGGGAGTGTCTTTTTCTCAGCGGTAGATCCTGTAATGCCCTTCAGTCTATGATGCACCTTGCGTTACTGAGATCTGTCCTTGTTTTGAGCTTAAGGCAATCTTTATACACTTTGTAACTGCAAACTTCTAACACACAGTACATGACGTATGACTCTGTTTGTTCAGAGGAAAGGTTAAGAGAAAGAAGATATGTGAATGTTGTATACTTGACCGAATTTTGGTAACGGTAGCATCTTTTTAGTCTATTTGAAAAATGACATATTCAGGGTAATTGAAGGGAGTAACTAGCCTTGTCTTGTGCAGTTCACTGTCTTTAGGGTGACTCCAGCTTAAAAGGAAGTCACAAGCAAGACAGCAATTTTGGTTTAAGATTGTATACTGTATACCATACCACCAATCAGTTTTGCAGTAACATTCTTTGTATCCTATGGTTTGCATGTTTCAGGACGAAAAACTTCAAGATGTACTTGGCCATTTTCAGAAGGACTTTGAAGGAGGCGTGTCTGCAGAGAATCTAGGTGGGGATATGTGAATAGTTGCTGTATCAGCTTGATTTGGGTTCATTATAGATGATCATTAAGCAGAGATTTAATCTTTGACAGGGTCAAAATTTGGTGGATATGGTTCATTTTTACCTACGTACCAGCGCTCTCCTCTTCCTCAAACTAGAAGTCCACCTAAGGCAGCCAATGTTGCCTCAAAATCTCCGTTTCACCAGTCTAGTGAGGTGCCTAAGTTTCTGTTGGCTGTGATCATCTACTGTCATAGAAAAGTGTTATCATGAACATGCTCTGGTCCGGCATTGATGATATAATGATTTGTAATGTAGGGCATGTCTCAAAAGCCTCCAGCTGTGGCAGTTTCATCTACCCCCCAAAGTAATGGTTCTATGGTGCCTTTTTCTGGCGATTCAAGTAAAAAGGAAATACGCCTAACCACAAAGGCTGAAAGGGGTTCTGTTTCCCATGATTCGTACGGGCCATCGAAATCTAGTGACCAAAATAGACTTAAAGTCCGGATCAAAGTTAACTCTGATAATGTTTTGGCAAAAAATAATGCGGCTATCTACAGTGGTCTGGGTCTTGACATTTCTTCACCTTCATCCATCGAGGATAGCCCCAATGGCTGTGGGAGCCTGTCCCCTGAAGTTAACAATTTGCCACATGAATCTCCACAGACCATTCTTCAGGTAAATTATTCTGGTACAGCACAACTACACAAGGTCTTTATACTTCTATCCCATTGTCAATAGTAAAAGGGAGCTGATGACAAGTTTCATTTCAATGATCGAACAGATCATGACATGCTTTTCAGTTCCTGGAGGCTTCCTGTTATCCCCTCTACCAGCCAATATTTTGCAATTGACAAAAAAGGTTGTGGCTTCGTCAAATAAGTGGGAGTCAAATGTGCACATAGAAGATGTACAAGAACCATATGAAGGCCATGTGGCTAAAAAGTTGAAATCTGATGCTAAGAAAAAGCAGCTGATAGATGCAAAAAATTCAAAGAACAGAAATGATATTAGTGCAGTTATGAAAAAGGAGATTGATATAGAAACAGTAGATGGTCAAAAGATCCTCTCTGAAGCTCTCAACATATCATTGCTATCTGATCCCAGAGCTATGGATGCAAAAGGCGAGAATCGACTTGAAGAGGAGCCAGCAGAAAACAAATTGGGTGGAACTAGAGATGCTCGATTGAAAGAGCGGTCCACCAAGACTGACTCCATGGCTATCAAAGTGGAACCTCTCAAAGCAGAGGCGATGGAATGCTTAGAGAACAGTAGTTTTGGCAGTTCAGAAATGGATTTTTCAGCAGCGAAAGGGGAACCAAAGCCCAAGACAGAAAAGGGAGAGACAACCTTAGAAGAGAGGAATACAACTAGTGACAAAGACCTAATATCGGATAGGAAGCAGGAAAAGAAAATAAAACCCGAAAGTAAATGTAATGCCTCTAACTTTGAAGGCAGCAATGTTATAAATGAAAGAGCTCCAGCTGTTTCTCGGAGCATAGGAAAAGTTTCAGGTAAAGAAACTTTACCTTATGACACAAGTGGGGAAAATAACTCCAGGAGTGAGATCAAAAAAATGCAGAGAGAACAAAAGACCAACGTTTCGACGTCTTCTGATTTCCTGGAGGATGAGAAATATATTCATTCTTCTGCTGCGGTTAAGGAGAGGAAAAGCGACATGCAATCGAAATCCAGCCATACTGGAAAGAAACCTAAAGCGAAGTTACAGAGAGATGTTAGGGACAACTTGCCCAAAGGATCTTATGGAAGCAAGGAACAGGACACATTGGAGAATGAAAGTGCCTTTGGAGATCCCCGACCAAAGGAAAAACCATGGAAATATGACAGCGAGAAGGATTCTGATGCACCTGGGATCTCAAGGAGGGAGATTTCTTCTAGTGTAAAGCATGACAAGCACTTGGCTTCTGAGGAGCAGAAGATGCATATACCTCCACCTGCCACTGTATCAACTGCAAATCCAGCTCCTACACATGCAGCCCCAGTTGTAATAGAGGAACATTGGGTGAGCTGTGACATATGTGATAAATGGCGTCTCCTACCTTATGAGTTGAATCCTTCAAATCTTCCTAAGAAGTGGAAATGTAGCATGCTGTATTGGCTGTAAGTTTAAGTCCATTCATTCTTTCCAGTTTCCACACCATGGATGTTTTATAATCTTTAGATATTTTCTGCTCAATCTTCGTTTTGTTCTTTTTTGAGGGAAATCTTCTTTTTGTGCTTGTTTCTACATGTTGTTCCTTGTTTCCTTTGTCTAATGTCAGTGTATGAAGTAGGTAGCATGTAACCACTGCCATCTTACCTGTCTTGGGTTGGTTGTTTTGATGCGTTTAAACCACTACAGTTTGGTTATGAATTTTCAGAACTCAGAGGACCCGTTCTGATAAATAGAATATATGTTTGGAATTTTGATAGGTCTTACTGCATGAATCTTTGTGCTCAATTACATCGTCCTGTCAAAGTAGTTATCCAATGACCTCCATATGTTTGGAATTTTGACAGGTCTTACTGCATGAATCTGTGCTCAATTACACCGTCCTATCAAAGTAGTTATCCAATGACCCCCATTGCTATGTTCAATTTGATATTTTATCAGCTGTGCTTGTGCCGAAGTTCATGGATTCTGATAATTATAAGCCTAGATATTTGTTTTCATATTTTCTTGAGCAAAAAAATGTTTTCATATTTTTATTTTGATATTTTATAGAGGTACTGATACCTTTAGTTTAAAGAGTTGACTACATAGGACTAAAGGCCAAAATAATCTTCACTTTCTTGTGTGTCTGGAGAGTATTTTATGCATACATACCAAGGAGTCATAGAATCTGAAACTTTACGATTTGAGCCATGCTTATCCCCTATAAAAATATTTGAACTGCTCTACATCTTTCATATCATTAAACATTAAAATCCTGGGTTGCCGTCTATAGTTGAGTCCCTTCCGACTCAAATTTAGGTGTCTTTTCTTAAATGCTTTTTCACCAGGGCCTAAATAATTGGGAAACTCTTACTTTTAAAGTTAGAAAGGTGGTATGCTTGGCTGTAGGTGCAACAAAATATTTCTCTATGTTTGTGTGTGATGGACACTGATGATTCCTTGCTGAAATTAGATTACTTGAAACTTTTACAGACCTGGGATGAATAGGTGTGAGATTAGTGAAGAGGAGACTACGAATGCTCTGAATGCACTTTATGTCCCTGCCCCCGCAAATGGTATTCCTGCAGTTGGTCATCCTCATGCTGCTTCATCAGGACTAGTAACATCCAGCACTCCCAATATGAATGGACATATTGAGCAGAATAGAAAAAGAAAAAATGTTCTAAGTGATGCAAATTTTGTGGATGAGGGTTCTCACCAAACACAGGGTTCAGGTCATCCAATGAGCAACCAACATGCTCCTATTAAAAGTAAAACTTATACTGATGCTATCCAGTATCCGGTTGAGAGAGATTCTGTAAGCAAGTCAGTTGACCCAACAATTGAAAAGAAAAGGTCCAAGAGCAGGCATCACAGTACCTATTCTGATGGAGGTTCTATACTCTTCTTCCTTATTATATCAGTTTACCTAACCTACTATATTTCTTACCTCATTTTATACATGTATCTATGTTTCTTTACTGACATATTTCTTGACCAAATTTAGGAGATCTTGTTGAAAGATCTAAGAAGCATTCTAAAGTAAAAAGCAAGAGAGACTTGGATCGTGATGAATACAAAGCTTCTAAGAAAATTAGGAAAGAGCGACGCCATTCTGATAGAGATCGGAACCTTGGATCCGATTTAGCTAATGGAGATGTTCCTGATGAGGCCAAGGCTTTGCCTGTGAAGTCAGCAACCTCAAAGGGTTCAGGTGAAAGGAGTGATCTTTCTTCATCAAAGCAAAAAAGTGTCTCGCAGCATAATCGTTTGGACAATTCCAATAAAGCAAGGCAAGATGGTGTAGTGGTTCCTGAAGACGAGAGCAAGGAATATTTTCACCAGTCAGATGTACAAAGATCAGATTTGTCTAGTAAGAAGAGGATAGTGAAGGAATGGGAGGAGAGTCAGTACAATCCAGCAGCTCATGTAAGCAAAGGAGCTATCAAGGAAACCTATAGGGATCAGAACCTAAAGGAAGCAAAGTTGAAATCATTGAATTCTGAAGAACTGTTTTCTACGACGAGCTCCAAACCACCAAAAGCTCAACATGCTGATCAGGTTTTGTCTTATGATGGGGGGCATACGAACAGCGAGTTAGTTGAGGATAACACACTCTTTAGTGGCAAAAGAGGTCTGCCTGAACAAGAAAAGGGCCTTTCTGATCAGGCTTTGGACTTGGGTGAACCTGCTAGTGATGTCGCCTATATTCAGTCTTCAGCTGTAACTTCAAGTTCTTCAAAGGCTTCAGTCTCACAAAAAAAGAAGCAGACCACTCAAGCTATGAAGACTTCACCAATTGAGCCTCTTTCTTCATCACCACAGAGAAACTCCAACATTGACAAGGTCTCTGTCTCTCATAGTAGAATTTCAGGTAAGGATGGATCTCTGAATGCTAACTCAACCACTGCGCCGACCATGGCAAAACAACTAAATACTGAAGTTGGCGTAGCAGGCAATGGTCAACGGTATAGTGAACCTGTTTCTGTTGGTTCTTCCCGAAGAAAATCTGATAGAGATAATGGGCAGGTTCAGTTAACTCAAGGTCATGCCTCTGATGGTATTCATCTTGAAAGGGGCTTGAACGAGGACCTGCAGCCTGAGTCTGGGAGAAAGGATTCCAATGTAAAGAGCTCACATATTCCTAAAGGTTCTCACCATTTGCACTCTGGTGAAAAAAATAACTATAATACAGATGGCTCTCCTATGCAATCAGGAAAGCATACTGTTGATCCAAAGACATCAGTCTTGGATAAAGGTGATTCAAGTATGCATGAAAATAACAAAAGCACTAATTCTCTTCAGGATAGAAATGGATCAACTCATTGCCCACCAGAGGGAAATCCTCTGCTCGGTTTACCATCCGGAAAAGAGAAATCATATATCAAGAGCAACAAGGATTCACAGAAGCCTAAACCCCAGATGGCCTGCTCACCTCTGAAAGAAAGCAAATTGGATTCCCATTCCACTCCATTAAAACCTAATGGGTCAAAATTGACTCTACAATCAAGACAATACAATGCTGAAAATGGAGGGCGACATGGCACTTCAAAACATGGAATTCCTAGTCCTGCTGATACTTCTAGTCCCGCTAGGAAGGACAATACAACCGCATATGCTCTCAAAGAAGCCCGGGATTTAAAGCATAAGGCTAATCGTTTGAAGGTTGTTCTCTTTTGTTTTGCTCTTACAATTGATGCCATGCTTGTACGACTACTTCGTTGCTATATTAGCTTTTATCTTGTAAGGTTCTTACCAATTTTTCTGCAGGGAGAAGGGAAAGAGCTTGAAAGTACAAGACTCTACTTTGAGTCTGCCTTAAAATTTTTGCATGTTGCATCACTTTTGGAACCTCCTAGCTTTGATGTTTTGAAACAAAGCGATGCAGCCCAGAGCATGTATTCAGATACAGCAAAACTTTGCAAGTAAGTTACTCTAATATATATGATGTGTGTACCAGGCAATTCCATTTTCATGAAGGAAACATGACCATAATGTTAAGAGTCATGACTTCTCTCGTTACCTCATGTACATTTAAGTGCTTGTTTAGAATTGGCAGCATGACTTGATGACATTAAAATATCAATACATTTGGCTTTTTGATCTGTAACTCCATTCGACTACGCTTATATTTTCCTGCTAGTACATTGCTTCAAGAGCCAGGTTGCACTGTGAATAAATGATTGGAAGTGTACCTCCCAGGTTGTAATCTGCATTGTTGGACCTTGAATTTAAGGGCTTCTGCATAGCCTGACTTGTATGGGTAGTGCCACTTGATTAACTGAATGTGTTCAAAATAAAGTTGATTAGCCTGACAGCATTTACTGTGTAATTTACATGTAAGTAGATGCGTAAAATGATGCCTTAGTGGCAAATGTTGTTCAATTGGACCTAGGCCAAAATGGTACAACCATCATTGCTTGCCCCTAAAAAGTTTTAGATGATACTTTTATCAAATTATAATCTATACTTTCGGTTTTGTTTAACATTGCTCAATAAGTGTCTGTTTTATTTCCAGCTTTGTTGGTCATGCATATGAAAAATGCAAGAAGATGGCTGCTGCTGCTTTAGCATACAAGTGTGTTGAAGTTGCTTATCTGAAGGCTGCATACTACAAACACCCAACTGCAAGCAAGGATAGACAAGTGTTACAGGCAGTTGTACAGACCGCACCAGGTACATGATGTCTAAATGAGGAAATTTAAGTGTTATATCCCATTGTGTGAATTCCAGTCCTTCAAATGTTAAGGTGCTTCAAACCCGTTATATTAGTCATGCATTAAAAAATCAGATTGTCATCAGTTTATTTAGGTTAATTCATATCAATGGAACTGTGGATATAATTGCATTTGTGTAGCTAGGCAAGGACCAGATCTTTTTAATATTTGATTTTTCATCCTGCATCTAAACTGGAATGCAGTGTCTTTGCCAGAAGGTGCTAGTTATGGATGCATTGTCTGAGTTCACATGAAATCCTCAAAACACATGTAGTACTAGTATAGTAGATAATGTTTCTGGTTATTTTGCTCTGTATATTTTTTTGAAAGCCCTTGTATTAATTCTGTATTTGTTCAGTTATTATGATCACAATTCAGTTCAAGATCATTTGAGTTTCTATAGAATGAAGTGATAGACGGAGCTGAGCTTAATGTGGTGTTTTCTACTCATATATGATGTCCAATGCTTGCATCTCTACTAGGTGTGTTCTATAGCTTCCATTTCTCACAACCCTGCGACATGCACAATTGAAAACAATGGTTGCGTAGCAGTTGTGAGTTTTCCTAGTGAAGTGTATGTCTTGCATGTAGTAGAAATCCTCTTTTCACCTCAGTAGCCTAGTCTTGATTGAAGAACAGTCAAAATGCTTAGAAAATATATTATGTAGGTTATAGCTTCCTTTTCCTGCTAGGTTGCATCCACAAGTGAAAAAA
>CM041630.1:67626675-67659017 GCA_023333625.1 Bothriochloa decipiens
TATTTTTTCTGAAATTTCCGAATACATAAATAATATTTAAAAAAACCAAAATTTTTCCTAAAATTTCCAAATAAATAAATATTATTTAAAAAAAATCCAAAAAACCAGGTCGCCAGCCTGGTCGCCCTTTGGCCGGGCGACCTGGGCCTGGTCGCCCTTTGGCCGGGCGACCTGGGCCCGGTCGCCCTTTCGCCGGGCGAACTTGGCCTGGTCGCCCTTCCAACGGGCGACTGGTCGCCCAATCCTGTAATTTTTTGAAAACGTAGACTAATTTTATAATTTTTTTAAAAAATAAATTTATTAATAAAAAAAGTTCGCATTTGCAGAATGCCGGGCCCTGTCTGGATACTTTGCGGCACCGGGCCAAGACGCTGTCCACGGTGCCAAGAGCCCAAGACGCTCTTTTTGTGCCGGCTGCAAAACAGCAACTTCGACTCACGGCATGGCGGGAACGAGCGCTAGCTCGTTTGGCAGCACGCTCTAGGTGTGAGCGGCGCCTCCTGGGTTCGAACCCAGCGCCCACCTGCAGCCTCCCTCCGTGTGGCGACACAATGGGATTACGACGTATTTGTAGCCTTAACGGTCCCATATGGTGTGAGTGGGTGTATGTGAGGGGTGTGTCATATGTGTTTATGTATAAATTAGATACTACAGCTGTACTAAATAAAAGGGTTTGAAAAAACTCACGGCATGTGACGAACCAGCTCACGGCTCTAGAGGATTTCGAAACCTGATGTTAGCGCTCTGTAGTACTCTGTAGAATGCTGATTCTGCAAGTCGTGCGCCATCTGGATGCTGGAGCTTGGAGCCATGCATGGAGGCGGACCGGCAGACAAAGAAAGCACACGGGGGAATCCTCTACCTCCTCTCCTCTGGAAGGTGACACGCGCGCCTGCTACGTGGCAGGACGACCCGGCCACGTCGCGAAGCCGCCATGCCACCTCCCTGCAGCTTTTCGTCCCGCTCCATCACTCCATGCGTATACATACACTCCGCTCCACGTGCTTCCGATCATCAGACACCTCCAGTGCACGACGACGACGACGACAAATCGCCATAACCATCCAGCTCGTCGATCATCACACCGACGGCCATGGCGCATGCGGAGCGCGGGCACCTCAGCGTGGTCATGTTCCCGTGGCTCGCGCACGGCCACATCACCCCGTACCTGGAGATGGCCAGGCGCCTCACCTCCAAGGACCGCCGCGCCGCCACCGCCAGCGACAAAAACATCGACGTGACCGTGCACCTCGTCTCCACGCCCGTCAACCTGTCGGCGATCGCGCGGCACCAGACGCCGCGGATCCGCTTCGTGGAGCTCCACCTGCCGTCACCGCCGGACCTGCCGCCCGAGCTGCACACCACCAAGCACCTCCCGTCCCGCCTCATGCCGGCGCTCAAGCGCGCGTGCGACCTCGCCGCGCCGCTCTTCGGCGCGCTGCTGGACGAGCTCCGCCCGGACCTCCTCCTCTTCGACTTCCTCTACCCGTGGGCGCCGCTCGAGGCCGCGGCGCGCGGCTTGCCCGCGGCGCACCTCAGCACCTGCAGCGCCGCCGCCACCGCCTTCTTCGTCCACTGCCTGGGCCGCGAACGCGCCGGCCGCGCGTTCCCGTTCCAGGGCGTCGGGCTCGGCACCGCCGAGGAGGAGGCCAAGTACACGTCCCTGTTCGCCATCCGGGAGCACCCCGACGCCCTGGTCCCCGAGCGCGACCGCCTGCTGCTCAGCCTCGCGCGCTCCTCGGGTTTCGTCGCCGTCAAGACGTGCGGCGACGTCGAGCGACCCTACATGGGCTACCTCTCCGAGCTCCTGGACGGCAAGGAGATCGTTCCCGTCGGCCCACTGCTCGTGGACGATTCCGACGCCGGCGGCACGGCGTCCGAGTCCGACCGCATCACACGGTGGCTCGACGCCCAGCCCCCCGCGTCCGTGGTGCTCGTCTCCGTCGGCAGCGAGTACTTTATGTCGGAGCAGCAGCTGGCGCAGATGGCGCGCGGCCTGGAGCTCAGCGGCGAGCGGTTCCTGTGGGTGGTGCGGTTCCCCAAGAAGGGCGCCGAGGACGACGACGGCGACGCGGCGCGCGCGCTGCCCCGCGGGTTCGCCCCGGCGCCCGGGCGCGGGCTGGTGGTGGAAGGGTGGGCGCCGCAGCGCCGCGTGCTGGCGCACCGGGCCTGCGGCGCGTTCCTGTCGCACTGCGGGTGGAGCTCGGTGCTGGAGTCGCTGGCGGCAGGCGTGCCGATCGTGGCGCTGCCGCTGCACATCGACCAGCCGCTGGACGCCAACCTGGCCGTGGAGCTGGGCGCCGCCGTGCGCGTGCCGCAGGAGCGGTTCGGGGAGTTCCGGGCCGAGGACGTGGCGCGCGCGGTGCGCGGGCCCATGCAAGGGGAGGAGAGCTGCGCGCTCAGGCGCCGCGCCGCGGAGCTGAGGGAGGTGGTGGCAAGGAACGACGCGGACGGCGCGCAGGTCGACGCGCTCATCCAGCGCATGGCGCGGCTCTGCGGCAAGGGACAGCAGCGAGTGGCCGTGCCCAACTGAATCCCGATGCGTTGCGGGAAGGCCTAATGTGTTGTGGCATGTACACGCTGGGCATGTAATGTCCACACCGTTAAAAGATGTCTCGAGATCTGTTTCCTTTGATAATCTTTGTTTTCCAAACGTATTTTACTTGTATTTAGGATTCGTATTTATGGTTTAGAGTTTAGCGTTTTAGGATAGGATTTAGGGTTAGATTTTATGGTTTAAGGGTTTATAGGATTTAGGGTTCAGTATTTTGGGTTAGGGGATTACCGGATTAGGGTGCCCATATACATGATAATATTAGTAAAAATGTCCGTACGTTGCAACCGGGTATAACTATTATTACATGGTTATTTGGATGTTGTGGAGGTTTATAAATAAACGCATCATGGGCTCGCATTGCATCTATGGATATATCACATTATTATGAAGTTAACGAAACTGGTTTAACATTTTCTTTATTTTTCTATGATTGTTTGTGAATTTTGCACGTAACAAGATTCATAACATCTTTGGATATATCACATTTCTATAAAGATAATAAAATTGGTTTGATATTTCTCCGATTTTTTTCGTGATTTTTGTGAATTTACAACAGCCCAACCGGAAAAAGAAGTCCATCGAGAGAGGCCCACTCAGATGTTGACATTTTGCATCAGTGATCTATTATAAAAGCTATTTATGACCTTCCATCCTTTTTTTCTCCGACATGTTTATCTGGAATCCCGTATTTTTTATTATTTTCCCAAATCCTAATCTCCCCATTAGACACAACACAGAGCCTTTGCGGTGGCGGACATAATTTTTCATGGTTTATTATTAGGTGTAGACTAACAAAAATGTATGTGCATTATAACAAATAAAATAATTATCAAACATTAATAAGAAATGCAGTCAATAGTGTTGTATATTTATTTGTATGCACCTATTTTGCAAATTTCATTCAAAAGGCTATATCTTATTGCATTCTCACCCTCCTCAGCAGTCTTTAGTGTCACATATGCCATAGTGGAGCAGTGGAGCTTAATATCCTCGTGCATAGACGTACAGGAAAAGGGATAGACAGAGACCAATCCTTGTCCCACAATTAGTAGTGCCGATAGAATTACCTAATTACAGAGATTGCACAATGTAAGATTCGGTTTGCTCTGTTTTAGTGCTGCATTGTGCAATCTCAGTCGATCAATAGTAGACAAACAGAGGGATTTTTTGGGGGGTCTATAAACCAGTGCTTCACTTCAACAATCTATCACCAAGGTGGGATCCAATCATCCAAACAGCTCTTCGCTAGGAGTAATAGCTAGCCAGCTATACTGATGGATCCAAACACCCCTCTCATTCCAAACTCTGAAAGATTGAAAAAAATAATGCAGTAGCTGGCGCCTGGCGGCCCTGGCTGCATTCTCGAGTCATCACATTAGCCGAAAGTTTACTCTGCAATTCCCATCGGGGGAAGATTCCCCCGCCTGTGAGATCGATCATCAGTAACGTCATTGGCATGGTGCTCGCCGGATTCGTCATGCTCATGCACAATGCACCGAAATTTGCTCGTATTCAATTTGTAACGCGAATACGAGGCACATGTCCACAAATTAACTTGGCAGTGCAAGTTTGAATTGAGTTGGCAAATCAACTCAAGCTACCACCTGCCCGTGAATATTTATGGACTCAACAGTCACCTCAGGCCTCATCAGCTTTGCCTAACCGCAAGTTAATTGGCAGGGCAGTCGTTGTAGCTGCAAACCTTGCCGTCTCAATGCCAATTCGATCGACCAGGAACAGTTCATCATATATGCCTCTGATCTGCATATCTATCTCATTCCATGCTTCCATACGACTTCGAAAACTAATAAGAAGTTTGCTATCAAAGTATATGAAATTAACACACGAGTGATGATGACTACTTAGTTAAAATTTAAAATTGGCAAGTAATACGGAGTAATAACTGAGCGGCAAAAGCACACTCGTGCAAGCTTGCGTCGCCTAGCTTTAAACTAATCAGTTCCACATTCGAAGCTTCCGCTCACTTTTGCATGCCACTACTACAAAAATGAACTTCCGTGACGTTGCCAAAATCTCATGATTTACCGTAGCGAGTATTTTTTATTTACCGTGGCGGATACTATTGCCCGCTACGGTAAATCAATTTACCGCAGCGGGCATCTTAAAATGTCCGCCACGGAAAATACTTATTTAACGTGGCGGACGTATTAAGATGCCTGTTGTGGTAAATCAATTTACTGCAGCAGCGGACAACTTAAATGACCCATCACAGAAAATGACCGAGGCCCAATAGCCCAAGCCAGGCCCAAAATCTGCTCCACATATATATACGACACATTAGGGTTCACTTGACCTACAGCAGTCCCCAGCCCGACTCCCACTCGCGTAGCCGCTCGGCGCTCCAGCGCTCGGCCCGACTCCGACACATCCTCCAGTGCTCCCCTCTTCCTCACTCCTCTCCTAGCTCCCTCTCTCCCATGGACTCGACACATCCTTCTCCACTCCGGCGCGCAAGTGGAGGCCGGGTTGCGCCCCCAGCCCTCGGGTTGGCGGCGGGTCGTGCCGGCCCTCGCGGTGGCGGCGGGGGTTGCTTCGGCCCTCGCGGCGGCTGCGGGTTGCGCCTGTGGCAGAACCTCCTAAATTATATGGCCTACACGCACCTATCATTGTCCCAAGACTTTTGACAGCCATGCATGTATTCCAGATAACTTAGAAAGCCCTGTCGGGTGCCCTCAAAGGACTCTGATTAAACCACATTTTACACTCATACCAGGATCAACAAAGGAGTAGCTCCAACATTACAATATTTGTTATAAAATATACACCAGAGTGCGAAAGAATAATAACATTAAATTTATAAAATATGAATAAGTTAACTTTTATAAATTTAACTTTAATTGCGAAAGCAGAGTAGAACTACAGAAGACAACTTAGATAGAGCGCCTAAATCGGGAGAGGACAACCAGATCACATCGAGCCCACCGACATGAAATGATTAGCAACACCAATCAGCACCTGCAACAGGGGTTTAACAAACCCTGAGTACAAAAGTACTCAACAAGACTGACCCGACGAAAAGAGGGGTGAAGACTCAGGAATGCAGGCCAGAGGGACAAGGTAAGGCTCACAAGAAACAAGGACTTTTATAAAAAAAGCTCTTTGGATCAAGTTTTAATTCATCATTAGTTATAACAGAAAGTAAAATATTCTAATCTAGATCAAGATTAATAATACAACTTCATTCTTTTCCTTTTTCAAATTTCCACTTGTTAACTACGTTGATGGTGCTAGATCAAGTCTCCTTACTCATGGAGCATACGACGATTCGAATCGCTTATTCACCCACTACTTAATGCTCTCTAATTCTACCAGAAATCATATAAGAATTTGTTAGGAGTAAATTTCTTTAACGGATTCATCCATAGTCTTAGGGCAGAATAGAATGGCCTTTTGACTCTCTACCCTTGATTCCACTATGATTATTGATTAATAGTAGAAGAATTTTTTCATAGAAATAGGAGACATAATTTACATGGATATAGTAAGTCTCGCTTGGGCTGCTTTAATTGTAGTCTTTACATTTTCTCTTTTGCTAGTAGTATGGGGGAGGAGTGGACTCAAGGGATACTACCAATTGATTGAGTAGTCGAATTGTAGTATCAACTCTTTTCTTTAATTGATCGTTTTGTATTAATAATTTTGCCAAACTTTATTTTTTCTTTCTTTAGTTTTGTTTCACTCTTGTAAGAAACTCTTTTAAGAAAGTAAGAAAGAGTTGTTCTATTCTACTATGATCGGGGATTCCTAACCACACGACATATGTAGCACTTAAGCTTGCATATAACAACCCTCACTTAGATTCTCCAAGACTAGAACAGTTTCCGTGCCACCCGAGAGCACACGTACACCTCCAATCCAGAACCTTGTTCCAAGAGGGTATCTTGTACTCCTGTCATCTCTCCACTCCCAGTGCGCGGGCTCGCCGCTCTAGTAAAACAATTTCTGAAGTAGGGCTTACCACTAGCATGTGATTAGTACTAAATTCGTGATCCGAGGGCCAAGTCAACGAACGGGTCCTAGGGCATCAACAGATAGAAACACTACAGAGGGACTCATTTTACAATGTAAGTTACCCTTCTGAACTCAATTTCATTAACTATCATAAAGATTCAACAGGTGATGCCAAACTCATCTTTTCATCTTCTTACTTTTGAAAGCCTATCTAATTAAGAAAGACTAAGCATTACCAAGAATTTCTGAATAAACAGGTAACAAGGAGGGGGTATAATAGTAACAAGGTAGGTAATGCAATAAGATAGGTTACCACTCAACGCCTATTACTTAATGCAATATTTCATAAGTTGAAGTGATAAAAACTTTTAAAAAAACAAGGATATGGTTTAAATGCATCCGGGGATTGCCTTTATTGCAGCGGTGGTTAGTTCTCGTCGAGATCACAGATGCTAGATTTGGCACCAACACCATGGATAAGAACTTCAACATCATTGATGGATATCACCTTCTCGAACATTCTTATTGGATGGCATCTTTCCGAACGTTGATCAACACGATCCAATTTACTTTCAAAACAACTACACGTAATGAAATGATGCATGCTTTAGCATGATGAACTCATGACATGATGCACGACAATGCATTGGTGAAAGCATAACAAGATTAAATAACTAGCTAATTATAAACTATTTTAAACGTATTACACAAGATAAAACAATTATTAACAAAAAAAATTCATAACTAACTCATACAACATCTAACATGCTTGAAAATTAAACTACAGCATAAACATAGCATTAGCAGCACACCATCAAAATTTCAAGTCATTTGGAGCTACACAACAAGAGATGAATTTTCCTTCTTTTCTATCATAAAATAAAGTCATAAAACATAACTAATTATTTTACTGCAAAACATAATATGTTTCATATTTTTAATAAAAACTAGACATCTCATGGAGCACAATAAAATTTTGTTCACCAAAAATGGAGTTACCAAACTCCAGATATAAATTTTTAAATATTCGGAAAAATATTCACAAACGGGTCCTCGGGAAACTATTCACCTGAGGCATGCCTAGTGCAGTTAGGCCCCTGTCTTGTGTCGAATTTAAGCACGATGCCCCTGACGCAAATTGAAAACAGAGGAGATGACTGGCACGGCGGTTACGGCGATAGGATCCCCGCTGGCAGCATTTGAGCGGCGTGGGAGCACCGAGAGATGGCCGCACACACAAGGGTTGCCTCGGCTTGGCCCGAGATGGACCGTGGCAGCATGGCCACGTGAGCTCACAACTCGACGACGGAGTGGCACGATGGCAGCGGCTTCCAGTGACGTTCAGCAAAGGCGAGCATGCACAAGAGATGGAGCTCGACAAGGAGAAGCTAAAACATGAGGAAGAACAACCCGAAGCTCGCTGTAGAGGGTAGGCGATGACGGTGCGACCACGGCAGCGCTCCGGACGGACTCGGAAAAGATGATGGCGTGCAGGCGCTACGGACTATCGAAGCTTGCACTTCTAGGCTCTAAAGAACCGCAAGGACGAGGCGGATATGGAGGCAAGGTGGAGGGACGATGGCGAATTTCATCGGCGGATGGAGGGCGACGGCGATGGCGAGCAAAGTAAGAAGAAGAAAAGACACGGCGGCCGACCTTCCCTATTTGTTGCGCGGAGGCGAGGCCTGGGCGGCCGACACGCGTGCGGGGAAGTCTCCAGCGTAGGGCGTGAGCTGGCGGTCGCGGGTGCGCGTGGAAGGCTTCAGAAGGCTGTCGGCGGCGAAGCAGCTCACGGCACTTCGCGATTTGAACTATTTATAGAAATGCCACTAACTGAAATTTACAAATTACTCCCCAATTTTGAATAGAAATTGAAAAAACTCTCAATGTATGGAATGTTAAGAATTTCATTCTCTACACTTTTGTTAAAATAAAGAATTTCAAATTCTGCAAAGAAATTAGATTTTGAAGTCAAATTTTAAAAGAGAGCAAATAGGGAATAAACCCCTAAAACAAACATTTAAAAAAATCTTTTGATTTTTCTAAATAACTTGAAAATCTTTCAATGTAAGGAATGCTCATCTTTTCAAACCCAACATTTTTCTTATAAAGATTTTTCCCAAAATATGCATAAATTTTGAAATATGAATTTAAAATAAAAAAGGAACAAGTATTAGAAATATGTATTTTCAAATTCATTTAAAATGATTTATTGAAACTTGAAAAACTTTGAATACCACTATTGTAGGTCTCAACAAGATCTACAAAAGTGCTTTTTGAACCAACCCAAAATTCTTTGTAGATTTTGAAATATAGAAAGGGGGGTAAAACATGGTTTTGAAAGTAGTTTTTGAATTATCAACCAACTCATCATTTCATGTATAAAACAAAGTACCACATAAAAGAAATTATTAAAACATGAATGTATTTATGCCATGATGCTTAATAATTATGTTTGATAATGCATTTGATTAATATTTTAAGTACGTATTAACATCTAGGATGTTACAGCGCCGGAGAACGGCGGCGCGCTGGGTGGCCGCCCCTCTTCCCTCCCTCTCCCTCCGAGGTCCGACTACGGTTTGGTGGCTGAGGTCCGAGGTGGGTGGCCGACGCAGATCTGGTGGAGGCGAGGATGTGGCAGATCTCAGTTACAAGCTACTCGATCTGGACGGATTCAGCGAGGAGGAGGTCCAGAGGGTGGTGATGGAGGAAGATGAGGCAGCACCACGCATGTTCTTCGGCTCTCCCCTCTGCTCTCCGTCTATAGGTATGCCTCTCACCTCTGCTCTCGTTGCGCTCAGATCCAGACTGCCTCTCACCTCTCGTTCTCTCTCTCAGATCCGGGTGCCACGGTGGCGGGGCTTGACGGTGCGGCGGCGGGTCGGCGGATCCGGGTGCCACGGCGGTGGGGCCATGGCGGCGCTCCTCACGGCCTCCCTCCTCGTCGTCCTCCCTCCCAGCCGGCGCAGGGAGCATACGGCGACACTAGGGTTTCATTCTGGGAAACGGGCTCGCCGGTGGGCTCAGAAACGGGCTCGCCGGTGGGCTCAGAAACGGGCTCGCCGGTGGGCTCTTGCGTTTTTTTTGAAATGATGTACCGCAGCGGGCAACATAAGGTGCCCGCTGCGGTTAAAGTCATTAACCGTAGCGGGCACCTTATGTTGCCCGCTACGGTAATTCCATTTTCCGCAGCGGACATAGGCGCCTGCCACGGTGAGGCCGCGATTAACCGTGACCTTCCATCTGTGGCGGACGCCTTTGCCCGCTGCAGAAAATGGTTTCGTCCGCCACGGAAGTTCTTTGTGTAGTAGCGGGCGTAGCCACGATGGTGACGTGAATGCCCTTAATCCCGGCCGCCTGCTAAAACTGACCATAGATGTTTTGGCAGCAGGCAGTATAGTTGTTTATGGAGTAGTTAACATTTCTCTGCTTTACTGTCATCATCTGGTGCCCCTATATATATGCCAAAAAATGTTCTTACTATTTTTATTAGCATGAACTTAAGAACTTTCAAGGGTCAGTTTAAGAGTGCCTGTGTCACCGCTCATATGAAAATATGAATATAATAGTGACCGTCTTTGGCGTCATGTTGAATTTAGTAGCTTACATGAAGGGCTATTGACGGGCTCATATAGATCTATATTTGGCTTGGCTACGGAGTGCAAGGGTCTATTTGACCCTTCAACACTCCACTTTGTCTAATTTTAACTCTGGCTTCAATACAGTTTAGTATAGCTTTTTAGAACTCAGTTTAGTATAGGTTTTCCTTAGTTTCAACTTTGTTTAGTTCAATTCGTCCATTGAACCCAGTCAAAGTAGTTTAGGGATGGCACGGCGACAGCGATTCTTCAAGTTTAATTAGTGTGCGATTCCATGCCATAAAAAGAAATTCTGAAATCTCTGAAGGCGCTTTAATTGTTTTTTTTCCTCATTTAAATTCGATGGACAATCGCTACTTCTTTTGTTTTTTTTGGGAACAGGCTTTCATTCATTCATCAAGAAATGGCAGGGTTACAATCTTTGGTCACCAGATGGGCGATGCAAGCTGGGGTTTCATGCCACTCCCCAAGCCTAACCTCATCTGAGACTTGCTTAGCTAAAACATGGGCGACTCGATTACAGGTTCGAGGCACATACAAGAATTCAAAAACAAGAAAGTCTGAACTAAGCTCGATAATATCACTGATGATTGGTGATATGTAAGAACGCTGTCTTCCCCCTAGCGCCCAAAGCACAATCAGTCTCAAGTTGCAGTCTAGCCACCCCTTTCTCCCTGGCAAACTGGATCCCGTCTCTGGTGGCGAACCAGTTTGAGTGGGCTCATATGTTAAAAATAATTGAATGGAAATTTGAGGTATCCAAACTATTTCCCTCGTTCTAAACTGCAAGTCTTTTTAATTTTCCTAGTAGATACATTATTTTTACTATGTATTTAAACTAATATATATTTGATTGGAGTCAATATTGTTCGTTTGCTAAAAAGTCATGTTGGAAAGTGCTATTTGTTGATTTGTTGTGAGAGGAAAAAACGCTGTACATAGTCGATCAGTTCAAGCGAACAGGGATATCTAGAAAAACCAAAATACCTTGTAATTTGGAATCGAGGGAGCAAAATGGTTCTAAAGTCGGACATCATAATTGGATAAACGAAGTAATGTTTTCGTTGGAGCCCCCCCTCCCGACCCTCCCCCTTCCTCTGGCAATGGCGGCGGAGCCGCTCTGCCCCCGACGCCGCCCCACCCTTCCAGCCCTCCCACCTCCACTCCGACACCGGATCCGGACTCCCCAATGCCGGATCCGTCCACCCATGCCCATCCTAGCCTTAGCCCCTGCCCGACCCGTCGGGGCGTCGCCCGTCCACTCCGGCCGCCGTTGCCGGTCCCTGCCCCCATGGGGTCGGCGCCGACGCCGCTCGCTCGGCGCAGGTCCGCAGCGCGTCGACGGCCCCCATCACGTCGACTCCCACCGTTGGGGTGGGCCGGGAGAGGCACGTGGTGGATATTGGCACCGACATTCCAGTGAAGGACGCCGCCACTTTGATGTCGCCGCCGCCTGTAGTCGTCCTCACGGGCCCCGATGTCACGCCCCCCGTCATGGTCGCCATGGATGCCCCTGCCTCCCCCAGCGTCACCGGGTCCACAGGCGGGGGCTAGAGGACATCGTTCCTGTCGAGGACGTGTCCGACGAAGATGACGACAACGAGGAAGAAGAGGGCAAGATTGCGGCTCCTACGTCGGCAACCGTCACCGACGGCGCCGGTCGCAATTCGTCTCGGAGGCCGGCAAGTTCTCTCTTCGCCCACGCTGCCCCCTTCCATCCCCCGGGGCACCTCCGTGGGGCGCTCCAAGGCCCAGCGCTGGGAGGACGCGGACCCGGCCTCAGGCGGCTTTGATGATGTGCCCGCCCCGGTGACCGCACGCTTGTCGTATCTCCATGCAGCTCGCCGGGCTATCCGGGCTACACCCCCGCCCGTGGCCGAGGCAGCGGGGGCCCCTGTGCGGCAAGCGTCATCAACGACGGTGTTGGCCATCCTTGCTTCCGGCTGCGTGTGTGCCCGTGCCACGTCGTTTGGGCCCGCGGCCTGCAGCAAGGGTCCTAGCGCATCGGCGCCTCGGTCCTTAGCACAGGGCGTCCGGGCATGCCACGACTCAACTTCCCCTTGCAGCTGCGCCCGTTGACGCTGACGGCTTCACGCTTGTTCAAGGTCGTCGACGCGGCCAGCATGGACGCCCCTCGCCACACCCTCGTCGCCAACGGCCGGTGCTGCCTTCGCTTATCGGCCTTTGCTTCAACTGGTTGTCTGGGGACCACATCGCCGCTGCGTGCACTGTAACACCTCTGGTGTTATATCAACTAAAACATGCCATGTCATCATATGCATTGCAAAGCATTCATGATTAGGTTAACTTTGATGTGCATCAACTAAAACAAATTTATATTTCATAGGTTGCTTGTGTTTCTGAAATGTTATGTCACATGAAATCATAAAACCCTACTTTCAAATGTCATCTCAAATACTTAGTTTATACTCTATGTACTTGAGGTGTAAATCATGTTTACACTAGTGTCAAGCATAGTGTATAAATCTAAGTCCAACCCTTAAAAATGATTTCCATATTTGAAGTTGAATTTGGATTTCAAAACTTATTCCCAAGTCTTGCAATTCAAATCTAAATTCAAATTGGAAAGCTATAAAATGTTTTTCAAAAGTCAACTTGGTCAACCAAGGGTGTCATTGGGTCATTGACCTAAAAATGTCCTTGGATGATGTTTGTGATCACTAATGACCAACCAATTAATTTAGAAACCAAATCGAGTTTGTTTTCGCTTCTGAAAACCCTAATTTCAAAACCCTGTTTTACCCCTCTTTCCATATTTTAAATCTATAAGGAATTTTGATATACTCTCAAAATATGGTTTGTAGATCTTGGCAAGAGCTACAATAATGGTATTTAAAGTTTTTCAAGTTTCCAAAAAGAATTTCAAATGAATTTAAAAATACAGTTTTCTAACATTTATCCTCTTTTGATTTTAAAACAATAATTCAAAATTTATGCATATTTTGAGAAAACTTTGTATTTATAAAATATTTGGTTTGAAAAGTCAAACATTCTATAGTTTTGAATATTTTCAAGTTTATTTGAAAAATCAAAAGTAATTTCAAATATTTGTTTCTAGGGTTTTGTTCTTTTTGAATTTGAATTCATATTTCAAAAATTAAGCAAAATTTGAAAATGCTTGTTAAATGAAAAATGTAGCTCTTGAAAAATCATGCAAATGATATTTTAGGATATTTTCAAGTTCCTATGTAATTTCTGGAGTAATTTACAAAGTTTCAAAATGACATCATCTGCTACAGTCATGCTAACGTCATCGTCTTCAATGCTTCCCTTGTTCATGGCGTCGCCGTGGCCGTCGGCGCCATTCCGGCCTGCTGCCGCCACCAGCTCACCCCCTCGCGCATGAAGCTTTGCCGTGGACGTGTCGGCTGCCCCTGCCTTGCCGTTGCACTATAAACAGAGCAAGTTGGACGTCGTTTCGCTTCTTCTTCTTCCCGGCCACCATCGCCGTCGACCTTCCTCCATCGCTCAAATTCGCCGCCGTCGCTCCATCGTCGCTCGCTTGCTCTTGCCAGCAGTTCCACAATGCTCTTACGCTCTGTTTGAGCTAGCTTGCACCCACTCTTCCTGCTCGAGCCGCCCGCGTGCCGTCGTCTTCCTTGCGCACGGCAACCGTGCCGCCACGAGCTTGTTTGCCATCGACCGCCGCTGTGGTTGGTTATTTATCTTCATCAACCTTGCTATCACATTCTCCGTGCTCTCCTGCTCATCATGCGCTTCTTGGTCTGTTTATTGGTACATAGGAGCCATCATGACTCGGACCTTGCCACCGGTGCATCACCGCCGCCGACTACAGCTCGACTCAGCCGGCCTCCGAGCCAACCAACGTGCGCCCCGTGCTCGTGGTGAGCTCCTGCAACTATCTGTGCCCTCAGTTTCTTCTCTATCGCATTGTGGCCACTGGTCACCTTAGCTCGCCGCGGCGCGACCTTGCCAGCACCGCCGCGCGCGTAGCCGTCTGGGCTAGGGGCCGGGAACGGCTCCATCTTGTTGCCTATCGCGTTCGCGTGAATGCCCTGAGTGTGCTTGTGTGCTTCCTGTCACCGAAGAAGCCTCTGGTGAGCTCTGTCGCCACGCCGCAGCGCCACCGCGCCGCCATGGCCGCCGGCGTGGGTGCCGCTGTCCTTCCGTCGCCGCATTAGCTAGCCTAGCTTGTTCGCCGTGTCGAGCTGAGCACGTAGGGCCAAGCCTCGTCGCCGAAGACCTCGCCGCCGACGAGAAATCGCCAGTCAACTCTGGCGGGTCGCTGGTCAGCGCCGGGAACACCGTTCCCCTTTTTCCTTTTTCTTTTTTAGAAAATGTTTTAAATGCTATTTTCTTTAATAATTCATAGTAATTCATGTGTAGCTCCAAAATTTCTGAAAATTTTTGTGTATGCTCTTTATGATGTCTTCTACCTAGAAAAAATATGAAATACCAAATTTGAGTACTTTTTGCATAAGTTAAAATTTTCTCTTTTAATTGAAAAATACTTCTTCAATGATTTTTAATAAATAAAATAATTGGCTTTTATTTCTGAAATTTTTTTTCCATCTAATAAGACCAAGATCTTTTCAAAATAAAATTTTGAGCTTAGTTAGACAACTTTAGTTTTATGCCTTTATTTTATGCTTTTTAAATAATTGTTTAACCCTTTTAATCCTGCTTAATCATTATAGGGTTGTTTGACTTTGGGATTGATTGATGACCTTGAGTCATTAACCTTAATGATCCTTGGTACTTTAATTAATTATTTGCGCTTACCTTGATCATGTGATTAGGGTTTAATCAACGTTATTTTATGTGTTTAATGAACTTCTTTAATAAATAGTTAACCCTAACGTACTTAGTAAGTAAGTTTTGTTGGCTTGCAACTTTATCGTGAAGGAAAGTTGTACTCAAGTTCTTAATCTGGTTATGCATTCATCAAGCATCATGTTTATTATTCCATCATGTTGAAGCATATCATGTTATCGTGTAGCTTCCATTAACGAAGAGTTGAACGTTGCCGAACCAGATCCCAAAGAAGAGAAGATTCAGGAGTCGGGAGTTGATCCAGAGCTTGAGACCATCTACCCCGACCATGAAGGCAAGCCCCAGATGCATTTAAAACCCTTCCTTGATTTTATAAAGTTTTTATTACTTTATTTATGAAATACTGCATTAGGTATTAGGAGTTGAGTGAAAACCTACCAATTGCATTACCTGTCTTACTTCCATATTCCTTGTTACCTGTTATTTGGAAAATGCGTAGTAATGCTTAGCCCTGTTTAATTAGTTAGGTTTTCAAAAGGTAAAAGATTGAAAAAGATGAGGTTGGCTTTACCTGTTGGAATCATGATGATAGTTAATAAATCGAGTCCGGACGGCTAACTTGCATTGGGAAAGGAGTCTATCTGTAGTGTTTCCATCTGTTGATGCCCTAGGTCCGGTTCGATGCTGATCTGATGATATCGAGAACTAGATAACCACCCACACATGGTGTGGTATACTTGTGGGATTGAGAGTCCCATGTATATTGATATGCTTAGGAGTTTGAGTCTCCTGTATATCATGTGGTTGATATATGGTTGCGGTTGCTATCCCGGTATATCATGTGATCTGATGTGCTTAGGGGTTAAAGTCTCCTATATATCAGTGATTTAGGTCCCAGCTGGGTATAAAAATGGATTTGAATCGCCGTTGTGTAACAGAACCGCCCAATTTATACGAGCTCAAGTACAAAATTAACTGATAATCCGCTAATTTGTATACTTGAATACATATAAACCTGGTAGTCTGAAAAATTTTGAGGGATCTCAAACTTTTTCAACGTACAACCAAGATCGTACTGATTCAATAACCACAGTTCACATGTTACATAAAGTTCGCACCTAGATTCAATTTATCGGAGTTTATAAAAGATTATTTTAACACCTTTTTAATAAAAGATAGCAAAAGCAAGATACGTTGAAAACACCCATACCTCATATTTTATTTAAATATAGTGCCAGTTTATAGTCAAATCCAACAAAAGCAATTATGATAAGCTATAAGAGATGACCTTGCCCATGATCTAATCTTCCCGTAGTGAGATACAAGTCCATCTTGTCATCACAATAAAACAGGTTCATGATCTGCAACAAGTGGGAATAAAATCCTAAGTACGAGAATGTACTCAGCAAGATTTACCCGTCGTAAACCAGAAATAAAGACTCCAAGGATTATGCAAGGCTATTATAGGTGGAGTTGGCTTACTCATTTTGCATTAAAAAAGCCTTAAGTGAGGAGAGTAACCATATTATTATTAGCATCAAGTTAATCTTCATTAACCTGTCATCTATGTTTGCCCCTATGCTAAACAAGTAAAAGAGAGGAGAATTACATAACCATATTAGGTTCATCAATAGTTATCTTGTGAAGCATCATTAACCATCCAAACAATTTAATGTTTTTAAGTATGGAGATAATCCCGTCAAGCTTCTCACTATCCAGGAGATGATGGCGATTCGAATCGATTACTACCCAGCTGGGGAATTATTCCTAACACTCTCTCGGCAAGCCCCGCTAATGGTAGCCATAGAACACTGTTGGTACAACTTAGGAATCACGGATCCAAGCAGCGGCTCACTCCCATGGGGGTCCCCAAGCCAGGTCAGGAATTTTAACTCACCTGATACGAGACTTACGAACATGGTCCTCATCTGCGTACCACCGTGCCGCTGGACTTGCAGACATGATGGCTAGTATGTACATACCACCCCGGTAGTGAGCACTTGATACTCCTCGATTTCCGGCCTAAGTTGAGCTACTAGGCTTCGCGGCGGATAATCTCGGATCCAGCCAGCTAAGTGCTAGGCACTGTTCAACATGACCAAGAAAGGCTCCATTTGTAGGTGATTAATCGGTATGACGGTTCGCTTGATTACCAAAGCCCGCCGACCTTGTAACTTCCACGTTCTGCCTTACCGTCGATTTACATCCATATGGTTATTTGCACGATAGCAAATATAGCCAACCGTGAACCATTATCCTAATTCTCGCAAGTGATTAGCAATCACTCGACTTCTACCGTTTAAGCATGTCTAAGCAAAAACTACGATATCATATCATTAGGATATCAAGTGAGGTAAACTGGACAATGAAAGATGTATATGCAGTAAGGGTTCCAATTCAACTTAATGCAACAAGCATATTATAAAAAGTTAGGAAGTTAAAATGCTCCGGGGCTTGCCTGGATGACTTAATATCACACTAAGTTAGTAGGTTCCAACTTCAGTGGACGATCACCCATCATCTTCAAGATAGTCACCAGGACACCGTCTCTTAGTTCGGCTTCAATGACCTTTCGTCGATCCATTCATCGTTCCTAGATGATATGCATGGATGCGATGCATGCTCAAGTGAGACAAACATAACAATGACATTTACAAGCACGAAGGATAAGTAACACGCCGAAGGGTGAACTAGGGTAAATAATCGTTAAGAGGTTCGGCTCTCATCCTCACTCAGTGACTTACTCAAAAAAAGGGTTACCACAACATTACCCAACCATGTATTTCACCATCTTTATTATTATAAGACAACAAGTTAAATAGTTATCATCAACACAAGTTCATCACGCACAGATCAATAAGACAATAAACTTGCCATAAAACAACAGGGGTGGATGTGTCTCATGGTCTTCAATCAACTCCAAAATACATTCAAGCTATTTCATGATTTATACTAATTGCTTTAATAAACATTAACTAATAATTAAAGTCTATAACTAAGGATATAATTAAACATCATCAAATTAATCCTTAACTTTTTGTGAAGTTTTATACTAGCATAAAACAGTTACACAAAAAGTTTCATGACCATTGGATATTTATTTTGGCCTATAAAAATCATGGAAGCAAGCATTTATTAATTAAAAGAGATAATTTTAAATCATGTCAAAACTACTCATTTTCAATATTTCATATTTTTCATAGATATAGTACATCATGGAGAGGCTATACAACAATTTTTAGAATTTATGGAGCCCTAGTTATTTTTTACAAAAATAACAAATTACAATACTATTCATCAAATGAGGAAATGAATAAACTTTTAGAAAAAGAAAAAAAGGCAGTTGGGCTGAATCTGAGCCCACTCGGTCCTCAGCGCAAGCAGGCCGGCCCAAAGGCGCGAGCAGGCCGGCCCAACATGGCCTGGCCAAGGCTTGCCTTGGTAACTTTTCAAATAAGGACTTGCATTTTATAGAAATTACAAACAGGTCCTATCCACTATTTGGTACTATTCAACTGAGTCAGGGACTTTGCACCTAGACCCCTGGACTTATCCATATTTTTGTTTTCCCAGGTCCCTAGGCGGTGCCCGAGCAGAGCAGCGGCGGTGGTACTCCGCCAGCGGCAGGGGATGACCAACGACGACCCTTCCGCACGCGCGTAGGTGTGCAACGGCACCGAGAGGCAGTCGCACGGCCAAGGCAGCAGCTACACATGGTAGGACAGCAACGGCAACAGCCAGGCATGGCTGCCCATGTGCACGCCCGCGGTGGTGGCGGTGCGACGACGGTCGGCCACTCTGGCGCTCGGTAGACCAAGATAGGGTTAGCAAAAGCTCGGAGATGCTCACCGCGACTTAACTGGCAACTCAAGTGAAGAGGAGGCAAGGAAAAGGCGGTTGCCGGTGTCGAGGCGGTTCCGGCGGCGCGGACTAGGCAACGAGATCATGTTCCCATGTAACCTGTGGAGGGAAAGGAAAGCCATCAAGCTGATAAGCTTCATGGTGCCAAGGCGAACCTTGAACAAAATAGAGATGGAAGGAAGAGTGGCCGAGAGCAGCTGGCCAAGGTGAGACTTCCCACGCCAGCCATGGCGGATGGCCGCAGCGAGAAGCGATGGCGCGGGCCACTCCAGTGGCTAGGGACGACATGAGTGGGTTCAAAAGAACGTAAGGACGAGGCGACCTTGCTGAGAGGATGGCACAAACAGAGGTGTTGTGGTGGTGGGAAATTTTGACCGGCGGGCGAAGCTCGGCCAACGCCGATGAAGAGGAAAAGAGAGAGAAAAATAGCAACCGACGACGGCTTAAAAGGAAGAAGAGGCGGGCTTGGACATTGTAACACTCTAGTGTTAAGCATTCATAATCACTTGCATCCTTAAGCATAAGCATCATTATGCATAGCATTGATGAAAAAGAGCAATTGTTATTTTATGTGAATGCTTGAATTATTCAAATTATGGTTGCATTTCACATGAATTGGATAAGTGGTATGAGTGTTTGGTGTTTGATGACCTCTAAAGTAACTTAGACATGATTAGGACACCAAATGAACCTAGGTTTATATTCATGGTTTTGGTTAATTAAGCTTTGATGTCATGGTTGACCAGGGTGGACCATGAAAGTGGTTTTGTTTGACTGAATTGAAAGTGGTAGCTAGATTGTTTGCATGTGTGTGCACCCTAAATAAAGTTTGTAGAGAATTTAATAAGGAACAAAAATTGTTATTTTCACTTTTCATGAAAATGATTGAAAGATGTTCAAAAATATTGAAAACGGCAGATTTGGGGGTTGTTTTTCCATTTTAGGGGATTTTAAGGGTATTTTCATTTGGATTTTTGTATTTCAAAATCTATGCAGAATCTGGCCATACTTTGTATAGATGAAATGTTCTACTCTTCTATAGCCACATTTTATTCAATATAAGTTTTGGCTAATTCGGCTTGGTTTCGGAGTTATAGGGCAGAAAAGTTTGTATTAGAGGTCATGGAAATAGCATTTCAGTGACGGTTGGTCAAAGCCGTCAGGGAAATGGCCGGCCACCGCCCATCGCGCCCAGCCCTCGCGCTCCGCGTGGCACGCATACACCGGCGGTCCGGCGCGGCCACGACCGTCCCGACCGCGTTAAGGCGGGTGCGGGCCGCTCCCTCCTTCCTGTCCCCCACCTTTTTGCCTGCTCTCCCTGCCTTCTCTCCCTGCTCCGCGAGCTCGCCAGAAGCCAGCCTCGCTGAGGGTAAGGCCACAATCGCATTCTTCTTTCCCGCGGCTGGCGAGACGGTGACCGTCACCGCCGCATTTTGGTCGACCTGGCCGCCCTTTTCTCTCTCTGACTCGAGCTCTAGCTGCGCTTTGACTTGTAGAAGCTGTAACCATAGTCAATGGAGCCAGTTAGGGTTTATCCCTGTCGGATTTTCGGCTGCGCCGCCGACGGGAAGTCGCCGTCCGCCTGCGCACGTGGCCAAGCCGCCACGGCCTCGCTCTGGCCGCGCTTTGACCCTCAATCGACTCGCCCTGAATCGCTCTAGCTTTCCCTCGAGCCAATTTGGCCGGAGAGCCCCGGTAACGGCCGGCAAAGCCGCGTCGACGCCGTCGACCTAACCCTTTCTCTGTGCAGGGATCTCATGCTTGAATACGACGAAGGCCGGGGTGCTTAGTGCATATCTGCCAGACACAGGATATTTCTTTATCGGGCTTAGTGAATTCCTGTTAACCGCAGGGTCTCCGATGCAAAAGTGTTTTTCTTTTTCATTTTAAATATCTGTTTCCAGATTTTTGTTAAATCTTTGAAAAATCATAACTTCTTCATTTTTCATCCAAATGAGTTGGTTCAACTTGCAATATTTTTCTTATGAGAAGATCTATGCATGAAAAATATGAAATGTGAAATTTGTGATACTTTTTTGTATAGATTTATTTATCTCTATTAATTGCTTTTATCTTAGAAAATACATAAGTAATTCTCTGTTGCTCAGAAAGATGTGAGACCAAGTTTGTTAGTCTTCTTATGTCATGCTCTATCTGTGAAAAATATTGTGAGTCTTTGTCCTATGGAAAGTTTGATCTGTCTAGTTATGGTGCCTATTTCCATTAGAGGATAAATAATTCATAATAAATAATATATAAGGAATTTGTGTATGAAACTTTTTGAAGAGTGTTTTTAGGCTAATCTAGAGCTAATGGTATTCTGAGATCTATTGTTTGACATATTCCTATGTACAAAGTATTTTTGCCTCATTAAATTATGCTGCCTTGTCATTTTTGTGAAGGATAAAGTACTTACTGTTTTGACCTAAAATTTTTGTGGTAGTCTACATTAGACATGCTTAAGCACCTGTAATTTTTATAGAATTTTTTGAGTAGTCTAAAGTCATGTTGCAGTTCTACCCTGATTTCTTTTAATAAGTAATAATGCTTTAAAGCTATCCTTTCATGTGTGTAAAAATGCTTTTTATGATATTTGTGATATGTGTGATCTGTTATTGGTTTTGGTTCAATAGAGGGTAGTATGCAAAACAATGGTTGTTTATAATTCCTTATAGCATGCGAGTAAATTGTAATGCGAGGCTTGTTTAAAGAAGTGTTTGTAGAAGAGAATGCAGATGACATGTGCTTATCTTACATGTTTTAAAATCATATCATTTATCTTAGCTGAGCATTCATTCACCATCAGCATCAGCATTGTATTTCTATGTATACATGGTATTCATACGTACTATGCATCATATAGGATCGTCAGAGCTTGAAACGATAGTTCCCGGAGCACCAGAAGAGGAAGGCTAGCAGGAAGCTCTAGTGCGGGAGATAGCAGCAGAAGAGGATCCCGAAGCTGATCTTCCCGAGTGTCCCGACCACCAGCCAAGCTCTTTCCTGAAAGGCAAGCCCCGGAGCATTCTCCCTGTGGTTTGCAAAATATCTAACTTGAGTCCTTTGCTTGTTTGATGCATTAAGTTATAGGCATTGTTTTTATACCGTTGCTGCATTACTTATATTCCTTGCCACTGTTATACTTTAACCCTGTTAGGTTCAGGTGCGATTTTCTGCTTAGCCCTGCTTTAACTAGATCGGTAGAAGTCGGGTGATTTCCTGTCATCCACGAGTTATAGGTGGTGACTCAGAATAGTTGAATACATTGTTATCTTGGATAACCATGTGGAGATAATAAATCGAGACCGGGTGGGATTGGTGTTGACACTGAACTGGAGGTTCGGTGTGGTTATCCCGTCTGTGTCGAACTAGGACCTCGTCCGTTGTACGTCCTCAAGTCATATTGAATTTATGCCTCACATTTAGCTGGAAGGATAAGTCGTTCCGACCGCAAAGCCTGGGTTTGGTTTGGGCCGGGAGTCGACCTGCTGTACGCATCGTATTGGAGAAGATGGGAGACCACGGGTTACACGGAGAGTAAGTCCGAGGTCAGGGTCGCCCTGAATAAGGCAGCCGGGCGGTTCCTGGATACGATGGTACCTGTTGATCTCGCAATTTTTCCCGAATTGAACTTTTGGTGATCCATAGCTCGCCGTGGCTGGTGAGTGTGGTTTGTGTGAGGAATACCCGCCAGCTGGTTAGTAATCGATTATAATCGCCATCGTTCCTTGACAGTGAACACTTGACTTGAGCAGCGGCATCATAGTAAGAACTTGAACCAAGAGATGAGATGGTTGAGCTGTTAAGATTGAAAGATACTCAACCGAAATTGGTTACTTTGGTTGTTGAATAATTATTACCATGCTTGTTTAGTACAGGTGCTAATATAGCATGATAAGGTTAATCAGATTAAAATACATTGCTAGAAGGTTTTTATTAAATGTTTCTTTAATGCAAGCCTTTCTGTAATTAAATGAGTCAGCTACCCTACTTATACAGCCTTGCATACTCCTTGGAGTCAATTTATTTTTAGTTTATGACGGGTAAGTCTAGCTGAGTACATTCTCGTACTCAGGGTTTTATTTCCCATGTTGTTGTAGATGGTGAGATGTTTTATGGCTACTGTCAGCACTGTTTCTACCCCGCGTTGGGTGATGACTAGGCCTTGGGACATGGTCACTCTACTCTACCTTATGCTTTTGTTGGATATTGACCGAGGACCTGGCACAGTATTTGAACTGGTGTGTGTATTTGAACTTAATCGCTTCCGCTATTTTGAAATTTAAACTTGGTTGGTAATAACTTTATTCGTACTCCGATGGTGTAAAACTATGTGCGAACTATGTACGTTGTGAATGGTGACGCTAAACTCATTACGATCTTGGTCGTGCCGGAAATGTTTGAAATCCTTCGAGATTTCGGTATGACTACCGGGTTTATTAGGTCTCAATCATGTAGTTTGCCGTCTTAATGGCGAATTATGTGCTTGTGCTCTAATAAATTGGTCGGTTCTGTCACAGACATGGCAGGAACTTCGTAGCCTCATCCACGCGTCTAGGGACATGAACACGGACACGAAGGCGCTGGGCGTCCACGGCGGACGTCGGCGACAGTGAGAGAAGGAAAGGGATAGGGGTCGGGTTACTATAGCAGTAGATAGGATTTTCCTCTTTTTCAATTGCTCAAAAATTCATATAAGAACTTGAAAAATTTCAAATACAAAAGTTACTTAAAATAAATTGAATTACACTTTCACTTTTTGGACCATAGTCAAATTCTTGATATTTTGAAATTAGGTTTTCAAGATTTGAATTTGAATTTAAATTTCAAACTTTACCACAATCATTATGCAATGGCAAAAATGAATGCATAGTGCTTATGCTCATGGATTACAATGCGATTTAATAAGCATAACACTGGGGTGTTACACGTTGCTTCTCGAAGAAGAAGAATCGATCGGTGTTCATCATCGTAGTAACAACTTGAATGATGATAAGGTATAAAAATGGAGTTGGTTGATAAGCTTGAGCTAGATCAAGAAAACTTTAATTTCTGTTATAACTCATGATGAGTTAAAACTTGACCCTCAAGAGCTTTTCTGCAAAAAAAATCCTTTTTCTTGCGAGCCTTACCTTGTCCCTCTATCCTGCATTTCTTGTGTCTTCACCCCACTTTTCGTCGGGTCAGTCTTGTTGAGTACTTTTGTACTCAGGGTTTGTTGAACCCCTGTTGCAGGTGAGTCCCATGGGCAGGAGTGCTTTGCACCCTGTTGCATGACAGTCGTTGTGGAGAGTGACGACGAGTAGGATGTTTGGCTCTTGGGCAGAGCTTAACGTCTGGTATTGTAATAAAGTTATCTATCGCTACTCCACTACTATTGTGGTTTGTACAATTTAAACTTATGGTTTGTAAGGTTTGAAACTAAAAGGTTTGTAAACTTATGTTATTGTAACCCTTTCGCAGTTTTACTCTGATGTATCTTATTTGTATAAAACTGTTGTAATACTGTATGTCTCTTTGTAATGATTAATCCTGCTCGGAGAATCGTGGATGTTTCGGGATTCACCCAACAGACCTTTTAAGTCTTATGGAACACATGCATTGCTATCAAAAGTCTGTTTAGATAATAATAAGTGCATGTGGGCCATATTATTTAGGAGGTTCTGCCACATGCACCTCCCCGTTCCGATGCCTACTCTGTCTCAGCACGGGGCATTGGGCGAGGAACTGCAATCATGGCCGTCCACCTCGACGCATCCCCTCGGATCGAGGGCGGGGGCCTTCAGAGTGCGGGGGTGCCGGTTCACAACCTCCTATGATTGGCGATGAGAACTACCACGCTGGCTCGCTCCCGCACCAGCCACCCAGTGGGCGGGAAATGGACCAGGCGACGTCCATCTTGGCTCCAAAGGCTATGTGGCAGAACCTCCTAAATTATATGGCCCACATGCACCTATCATTATCTCAAAGACCTCTAATAGCTATGCGTGCGTCCCATAAAACTTAGAAAGCCCTGTCGGGTGCCCTCAAAGGACCCCGATTAAACCACATTTAACAACTCATTCCAGGATCAACAAAGGAGTGGCTCCAACATTACAATATTTGTTACAAAATATATATATCAGAGTGCGAAAGAATGATAACATAGAATTTATAAAATATGAATAAGTTAACTTTTACAAACTTAACTTTAATTGCGGAAGCAGAGAAGAACTACAGAAGACAACTTAGGTACAGTGCCTAAGCCGGGAGAGGATAACCAGATCATGTCGAGCCCACCGACATGAACTTGATTTGAACACCAATTAGCACCTGCAACAGGGGTTCAACAAACCCTGAGTACAAAAGTACTTAACAAGACTGATCCGACGAAAAAGAAGGGTGAAGACTCAGGAATGCAGGCCAGAGGGACAAGGTAAGGCTCGCAAGAAATAAGGATTTTTGCAAAAAAGCTCTTGGGAAACAAGTTTTAACTTATCATTGATTATAACATAAAGTAAAGTTGTCTTGCTCTAGCTCAAGCTTACCAACCAACTCTATTCTTAAACCTTAATCATTATTCAAGTTGTTACTACGATGATGAACAAAGATCGTGTCTTCTTCTCCGAGAAGCAATGGCAATTCGAATTCATTTTTATACCCAGCTGGGACCTAGATCACTAATATACAGGAGACTCTAACTCCTAAGCATACCAGATCACACAATATACCGGGATAACAACCGCAGCCATATATCAACCACATGATATACATGAGACTCAAACTCCTAAGCATATCAATATACATGGGACTCCCAACCCCACAAGTATACCATACCATGTGTGGGTGGCTATCTAGGTCTCGATACACGCAGATCACCATCGACACGGGACCTAGGGCATCAACAGACGAAAACACTATAGAGGGACTCCTTTCCCAATGCAAGTTACCCGTCCGAACTCGATTTATTAACTATCATCATGATTCCAACAGGTAAAGCCAAACTCATCTTTTTCATTCTTTTCTTTTTGAAAACCTACTAATTAAGCAGGGCTAAGCAAAACTACGCATTTTCAAAAATAGGTAACAAAGAATATGGAAATAAGACAGGTAATGCAATTGGTGGGTTATCACTCAACACCTATTACTTAATGCAACATTTCATAACTGAAGTGATAAAAACTTTATAAAAATAAGGATAGGGTTTAAATGTATCCGGGGCTTGCCTTTGTTGCAGAGAAGTTAGTTTCCAAATGTCAGACTTGACACCAACACCAGGGATGGTCGACACTAACATCATGGATCCACGACTTTGACTTCAATGATGGATGGCACCTTCCGAAGATCGTGTACCACGATCCAATCTACTCTCTCGAAATGACTACACGCAATAAAGATGTATGTTTTAGCATATTGTGCTCATGGCATGATGCATGATGATACATGAATGAAAGTATAACCACTTAATTAACTTGAGAACAACTTTACTTTCATGATAAAGTTGCAAGGCAACAAAACTAAAAGACTTTCACAAAAACATAAAATAACATTAATTAAACATATTTGCATGATAAAAAGAACTCAAACAACTTAATTAAAGTGTCAAAGGTCATTAAGGGTTAATGATCTAAGGTCATCACTCAATCAAAAGTCAAACAACCCTATAATGATTAATCGGGATTAAAAGGGTTATTAATTAAAAGCATAAAATAAAGGAATAAAATTAAAGTTGTCTAATTAAGCTTAAAATTTTATTTTGAAAACATTTTGGTCTAATTAGATGGAAAAACAAATTTTAGAAATAAAAACTAATTATTTTATTTATTAAAAAATCATTAAAGATGTATTTTTCAATTAAAAGAGCTAATTTTAACTTATGTAAAAAGTACTCAAATTTGGCATTTCATATTTTTCCTAGGTAGAGAACATCATAAAGAGCATACACATAAATTTGCAGAATTTTTGGAGCTATACATGAATTACTATGATTTTCTAAAGAAAATAGCATTTAAATTATTTTCTAAAAATAGAAAAGGAAAGGAAAAATCCTTTCCCGACGTTTACCAGCGGCGATCGGATTTTGACCGGTAAGAACTCGCCGGCGACGAGGTCTCCGGCAACGGGGCTTGGCCCTACAGACTCAGCTCAGCACAGCGAGCAAGCTAGGCTAGCTAATGAAGCGGCGGGGCAGGAGCAGCATGCTTGCCGGCGGTCATGGCGGCGCGGCAACGCGGCTGCAGGGATCACCGGAGCTTCTCCGACGACGACGAGCATACGGACACAAGCACCGTACCCAGGCGAACATGCTAAGCGAAAAGATATAGCCATTCCGGGCCCCTAGCCATCTTGATTACGCGCGCGGCGGCACTGGCAGGGTCATGCCGACGGCGAGCTACGGGGGCCGGCCACTACGGCATGATATAGGAGAAGCTGAGGGCATGAACAGGTGCAGGAGCTCACCGTGGGTCTGGTGCGCACGCTAGCTAGCTCGGAGGTGTGCTGAGTCGAGCTGCAGACGGCGGCGGTGATGACGGCGGTGGTGCTCCGGTGGCAAGGATGGCGTCACGATGGCGTAGGCGCTCGGCTACAAAAACGAATGAGCCGATCATGACCAAGGCATCAAGGCGAAGCTAAAAAGCGAAGAAGGGCAACTTGAGGTTCACCGTGGGGGGCAGGCGATGGCGGCGCGACCTCGGCGGCACTCCGGCCGGTCTTAGAGAAGACGACGGCGTGCAGGCGCTACGGGCTGTGGGAGGTTGCACTTCTAGGCTCTAGGTGACCGCAAGGACGAGGCAGACATGGAGGCAATATGGGACGGGTAGAGGTGGAGCAAAGATGGCGAATTTCACCGGCGGACGAAGGACGACGGCGATGGCGGGCAGAGGAAGAAGAAGAGAAAAGGCGACCGGCTCCGTTATTTAAAGGAAGGAGGCGAGGCGCGGGCGGACGACACGCAGGCGGTGAAGCTTCACGCGAGAGGTGAGCTGGCAGTCGTGGCAAGCCGGAATGGGCAGGGAGGCCACGGCGACGGCGGCGCCAGTGAGGGAAGAAGGCGATGCTGACGTCATCATTACTGTAGCAACCGATGTCATACTGAATTTTGCAATTTACTCCAAAAATTGTATAGGAACTTCAAAATATCCTAGAATATCATTTGTACAACTTTTGAAGAGCTACATCCAAACATTTTCAAATTCTACCTAGATTGTGAAATTGAATTCAAAAAAATCAAAAGGAGACAAAACCCTAGAAATAATTATTTGAAATTACTTTTGATTTTTCAATAAAACTTGAAAATCTTTAAATCTATGGAATGCTCAACTTTTCAAGCCAAACATTTTTCATATACAAAGTTTTCCCAAATTATGCATAAATTTTGAAATATGGATTTAAAATCAAAAGGGGATAAATAGAGGAAAACTGTATTTTCAAAATCATTTGAAATTCTTTTTGGAAACTTGAAAAACTTTGAATACCAACTTCGTAGCTCTTGTCAAGATCTACAAACTATATTTTTAGATTATCTCCAAATTCTATATAGATTTTGAATTATCCAAAAGGGGGTAAAACAAGCTTTTGAAAGTAGCTTTTGAATTATCAACCAACTCATCATTTCAATAGCACAACCAACCTACAAATGTAAACTTGTTTTAGTTGAGAAATACCACGGTTGAACTAATACACAAGATTGCAAAGTACCAGAAGACAAAACAAGATTTTAGTTTGTTTTAACTTTTTGCAGGAACACATAAAATGATAAAGGAACTTTAAATAACCCTAAGCATCATCATTTCATGTATAAAATAAAGCATCATATAAAAGACATCATTAGAACATGAATGCATTTATGCCATGATGCTCAATGGTTATGCTTGATAATGCATTTGATTAATATTTTAATTATGCATTAACATCTGGGATGTTCCAGGCTGTGGGTGCCTTCGGCGGAGCTGGTCATGGCCGACGTCGTGGACGACACCGATGACACCCGACCATGCCGCGGGAGGTCAACGACGCCGGGCCTCGGGACTACATCGACAAAGCTGACGCCTCTATTGACCAAATCATGCTCGCGGTGGGTGAGGGCGGGGGACCCCCAATTTGGGTAGACCTGATGGTGGATGAGCTCGCTCCTCCCCCGTCGCGAAAGCGCTGCCGGTATCCCTATCACCGCCTCAGATGACCCGGCTCTTCGCGGCCGAAGCGACATCCGGGGAGGTTGGTGGGGACGCCGCGGTAGTGGGCGCTCCGCTTGGTTCCATCGCACCGGAGTTGGCGGCTGGAGCCTATTCTACAGCCTGGGGACATCCATTTGTCGGACCAGGCTGGGGTGGGATAGCTCGCGCCCGCGGAAGCGACTGTGGCGCCGGTCGCGCCCGATGTCTTGCTGGCGGCGGCAGCTGGCGCAATGGGGACCGGGATGTCCGCTGACGGGCCCGCTGCGGATCCCGTGCAAAGTCTGATCGAGGCCGAGGTGTGCCTCCCCCTGCTGACGCCCACGATCAACCAGAGGCCTAGGCTGCGGCGCGCTCGTTCGCCCGGGTCGGTACTCTCCGCTTGCCGGAGCGCGCGGATCGCCGCCAAGCCGAGGGCTGCCAATGCGACCCGGCAGGCGCAAAACCTGATCCTCAAGAGGTTCAGTGAACCAGTGGATGAGATTGTGCCCGACAAGGAATCGCGGAAGCGGCGGTGCCTGCAGATGCTCCTCAAGGACAATCTGGACCTCGCGGCCATGGACCTCGACTTTGCCGAGCTAGGCGATGGGATGGCTTAGCCACTCTCCTGCCCATTCGCATCACCGTAGCAAAGTTAGTTCCAATGTAGTCCTCTTTGTGCGGGGCTGTAGGTGGTTGGTGGCGGGGTCCGATAACCTTGGTTAGCGACTCTCGATTGGGTGTATTGCTTGCTTCAACTTTCTACTTAATGAAAAACGCGTAACGACGCGGTCTAAAAAAAATAATTGGATAGACAAAGCTTGGGCTAATGTATACAACGTATATAACTGCTTACGTAAGCAGTTATATTTACTTATTTAGTCTTGACAGAGATGACATAAATGTGTTTAATTTGGTAATTTACTGGCTGCTGATCAGTGCCCCCAAAGAGTACTATTGCGATTTGCCATCCATTCCTATACCTTAAACAAAGTACCGAACCGCGTAACTGATCAAGTTATATATACTCGCATCTTGGCACGCAGTGGCCAGTATCCAAGCAAAGCAACAAACCGCAACACCGATGGTGCCAGGTAAATAAATGAGCAATGGCACCATGGGTACACTCCTCTTCAACGGCAGCAACAGCACCATCCTCGCCGCGGCCTCCACCGCCGCCGACGTGCACACGGGCGAGCAGAGGAAGGTGTTCACCGTGTGGATGAAGTCGCTGGTTCTCAACGGCCACGGCTGCACCGTGTACGACTCCGACGGTGGGATCGTCTACCGCGTCGACAACTACGACTCCGCCAGGTGCGGCGGCGGCGTCTGCCCCATGGACCTCCACAGCACCGTCGTCCTAAACATTGTTAAAAAGGTACTCACTTTGATTATATGTTAGGTTGTGGACACAGTGTGCGCACGCACGGTAACTGGCTGGGTGTGCAGAGGCTCACATTCGGCAGATGGGAAGGGTACAGGACGTCGCCCGGCCAGTCACCGTGGTTCACGTTGACGCGGCCATGCAATTTTTCTCATTATTTGACTGTCCATAATAGTGTGAAAAGAAAGACTGATTCATTCGGATCAATATGAGGATTCAACTCTGTTGCATTGCCAGAATCCATGTTCCATATTTGAAGTGACCTCTGTGCTTCTCTCATGGTACAATCCTCTTCCTGTTAAGCCCTCTCTTCCTGCTGAGCCCCCTTTCTCCTCGGTCCACAGAGAAAAAATATAGGACTGGTGCTGACAGTTCATCACGAAAGAAAGAACTTATAGAGCCGGGATCGCTAACTAATAGAATAGTACTGCTAACTAATACTAATATATAGATACCCCCTCCGTTCTAAATTGTAGTTCACTTTGACTTTTTCGGTGCATGCATTTTGCTATATACCTAGATAATACATAGCAAAATGCATGCACCAAAAAAATCAAAACGAACTACAATTTGAAACGGAGGGAGTATTAATACTAATATATAGATTCATCAACAGAAGCAGCTTCCTAAATTGGGTAAAAATACAATCCGATCGCCACAGAAGTAGGAATAATAGCATCAAAGATAATATTGTTTTCATAAAGTAAAGAATCACGAATACCATCAATATCTACCGGAGGGGCAGCGATGAAGGCGATAATAAATACGGAAGTTACGGTCAATAAGGTAGAGATCATCAAAATACCGAACCATCCGATGGTTTTCGGTGCTAGTTATCCGGTTGCAGAAGCAACCCCACAGGCCTTCTGGTGGCGCCGGCCGCCAGAGTCGTCGTGCGAGTTCTGGTGCGACCGCACTGGGCGCGTCAGGCTGTACACCATCACAGACGACAACAGCACCGGCAGGAAGCAGGGGTGCAAGATCGTTGACTCTTCCACTGGACTCGTCGCGGAGGCAAGGAGGAAGACGACGGCTTCCGGGGTGGCGCTTGGGAAGGATGTGCTCTCCCTGGTTGTGTAGCCTCAAGCCGATCACTCGCTCGTCATGGGGCTGGTGCTCGTGCACTGGCTCATGAGAAGCAACTCATCCCAGTGATGTACTCTGTTCTCCTGCCGGAGTTGCTGCTTGCCCACACCGGTCATGACAGTGCACTGCATGGCTCTATTCGCCGCAGCGAAAGCGCAACACGGGCCGGGATCCCAACAGAGCAGGCTGACAAAGCAACAAGGTACTATTGCCAATTTGCCTTGATCTAAGGAACTGCACTTGCCATGAGAAGCTCAGGCTACATTCAGAGACAGGCTCGACGGGACGACTGGCCAAGCTGACTCCGGGGCACTATTTGCTTATAGAAACGAAACCTGACATGAATGAAGATTTCCAGCAAATTTAACTGGAAACCACCTATACAAAGGCTATTCTTGTTGCCACTATCTTCTCGGCTGCTTCTGTATGTACAATTCATCTAAAAGCGTTAATATGCTACATAAAGTAGCTCAGCGATGTCTTCTGCCTCGACCCGCCTTCTCCGTAGAGGTCGTTCCATTGGACGAGCTCATTCATATTGTTTGAATCCGATGATATACTCGCACAAACCTAAACACAAGGTCAGTCATGTTAACAACACATTCGGATCAGGAGCAGAGATTACAAGATAGAATAAATGACAGTACAAGGCAGTGCAAGTGGCCGTGGCATTTTACCTGCTCGTGTGCGTGCTTGAAATCACTAAACTTGAGGGAGCGAACGTCGCCGCTGCAACATGGAGGTGGGGCTGGCCTATTTTCTGCTTCAGCTAAGGTTCTCTCCTGCAGTGCACAAAATAATCAGTTAGGCTCGTTTAAGTAAATTAGCATTCAACCAAATAGGCAGCAAATCAAACTGAATATACATAAAATAATGTATGTATGCCATGTCAATGCTTCTAGCACAGAAAATCTCATCCTTCTTACATTGAACTCTTATGTCGTAACAGCAACAAAACAGATAGGGAGGTGTGCCAAGAATATCAGCTGACC
>CM041630.1:67671476-67737413 GCA_023333625.1 Bothriochloa decipiens
ACCAGATCGCGACATGCTTATCTATCTACCGAATCCTAACTACACACGCGAGACATTACCGGAGGAAGAACAGATGATAAAGAGAGGTTTCTATAACTATAGCAGATAGCTGCGTATTATTGATTCCTACCACACGCAATGGGCCAATGGTTGAGATGGAGATATCATTTGCAGTACACAGTACAGGGTATATATGCAAAGCAAAAGGGTTCAAGCGGTGTCGAACCAAATCGATCATAACTACCTGCTACAAGAGCTTTACCGCTTGTTTTTTGCTTGGCAGCCATATGATGCCACGGCTTACAGGTCGTTAGGAAGAGCCAAATTTATTAGCAAAACTCAAAACGTGGCAAATTTAGTGAGGCGTTGTTATAAAAATCACATCACAAGAAATGCCTAAGGAATGGCAGATCTGTGCGTTAACAAGTCAACAACCGTTTGGTTTGTAGGCAAATTATATATGGTAATGCGAAGCAGTGAAGATGGGGAGGCAATGTCAACAGTTCCTGAACATAGTTATAAAAAAAAATCCTGAACATGTTGATGCAAGTCAATATGCCTTGGTTTCTCAATGTCTTAACAGTGGGCTGTACTCATGGACAAGGCAAGGCCCATGTAACTGAGTTGCCTTAGCTGTTAATAAGGTGTCAGGTGTGGTGTGGCAAAAAAGACTATTAAATAGCAGAGCGGGTTTAGAGAGAAGAGATAAAAAAAATGAACAAGTACACAATAATTCCAATAATTTCCTGGGCTCTCCAAATCATTCCGTCTTCTGCTATGCTTTAGCTTGTTCCTTGGGAGAATTGCTTATCTGGCCCTGAAAAAAACTTCAGTTACTTATTTGGGTCTTTTTTTAAAGTAATCTATTTGGCCTCAAAGTGAAATTTTGTTACTTACTAGCAAAACATGCCCGTACGTTGCAACGGGTCAGACAATTTGCCGAGTCGTTACATGAATAGTGATTTGGAGATTTATATAAGTATATACATGATCGCATTATCTGTTATAATGTCTTAAAATTGATATAAGTTGTAAACTAAAGGGAGCAATTCGAAGCATGGAGCACTATCATAAATTGTCGCCCAACTTTTTTGTAGTATAAATCATATATATGGATTGAATGTTATATCGTTTGTTTTAAACGTATACTCATATAATGTAACAGAAGAAGGTTCCTTTTTTATTATTTTTATAACAACATTATTTTATTGTTGATGATAAAAGAATTTTTTCATTATGGTTAGTACAATATAAATAAATGAGGTAAACTATTTTTCTCGATCATCACTACCGTCGTCGGATTATGCAAACTAATAACATGAACGATACATATCTGCTTATGTTTATACACGTGCGTTGTAATGGGAGAAAAAAAACTATATTAAACACTCATACAAAATTATAATGTGAATGATACATATCTACTTATGCTTTTATAATTTATTTCTGATGACCGTGACATCCATAATATAAATTAAGAGTTAAATGCACTGTAGGACCAAGAACTTATAGCGTTATGTCAACTGAGTCCATAAACTAGGAAACCAGGTATTTATACCCATAAACTTGCGAACCCGTTCACTCTAGGTCCAAAACCGAAAACCAGCCGGGTTTTTGCTGACGTGGCGCGCAATTTTACAAAAACAACCCTACAGCCATCTCCTATCTCACCCGGTGGCCCTCACCCTGCTCCTCACCGGTGTGCAACGCCGCCCCTGCTCCCGCATATGCGCAGCCGCCCCTGCTCCTCGCCGGTGCCAGCAGAGACCACCTCCATCGCGTCGTGAGCGACCAAGAAGAGGAGGCAGAGTCGCGCATCGAGAACACAGGCGAGCGCGCCTCTGCCGCGGACACGGCCGCCGGACACGGGAGCTGCTGCGTAAGCGCGAGCTCAGGCGTTGGACGCCGCGGGCGTGGGAGCCCCAAGGAGGTCCTACTAGACACCCGCCATGGACACGCACGGACGCACGGTGACGCGAGCTCCTCCACAGGACGGAACAGGGAATGGCACGGGACCGGCCGATTCAGGCCGTGGCTGGCCGCTAAGGTGGTGGCGGAGCACCAGGAGGCCGATGCGACATCAGAGCTCAGCGTAGCCCAGACCAAGGTGGCCTGTAGCGGCACAGCCACGCGAGCTGGATGGCGGTGCTTCGGGCACGGCAGAGGAGCACCGGGACTGCGGCGCACTGGCGAACTGGGACTTGCGTGCGTCGAGGGCGATGAAGGTGAGCTCGAGGAGCAAGCTAGGAACGGCGCCACGCTGTGGAGGCGAGGCAAGGGCGTGGCGGTGGCGGAGCTCGGTGCGAACGGCGGCAATGGCGGCTCGCGTTGCGTTCGCCAGCAAAATTCCTCGTCGTCGATCCATCCTAGTCCAATTACTCATGCACGTAGCTCCGCCTAGACCTTGTGCTTCTACTCGACCCGCCTGCGCCATCCCTCACCGCCGAAATCGGTTGTACACTGGTATTCCATGGTGAGGCGGAGCCCACGCACACTCGCGGCGAGGTGAAGCTCGCCCACGCCCGCCCGCGCCAGCAACGGAGGCTGAGCGCTCGCGCCTGCTTGCCCAGGCGTGCCCCTGCCCCTGCTCCCGCTCGCCCTTGCTGCCCGCGCTCGCAACAAGGCTGAGGCGGAGCTCGTGCCCGTCCGTGCATGCCGGTCGGCACACCACGGACGCGCTTCCCTGCGCCGCATCGCCTGGCGCACGCGAGCCGCTCCGTGGGCGCGGACGTGCCGCCCTGTAGCGGCATCGCCAGGCATGCGCGAGTGGCTCCGCGGGCGCGGACACGCCACCCCGTCGCAGCCTCGCCGGCGAGCTGGAGCACGAGGAGCTCGTGGCAGCGTGCGTTGGCTTCGCCGCGGCGAGGCGGGGCGGCATGCCAGGAGGTGGGACGACGCAGGTGGCGCACGCGGCAGGGCCCTCGGCCAGCAGCGTAGAAGAAGGTGAGGCGGTGTGGCGGTGCAAAGGCGCTGGCGAGGAGCAGGGGCGGCGTAGAATAAGGGTGAGGGCCACCGGGTGAGATAGGAGATGGCTGCAGGGTTGTTTTTATAAAATTGCACGCCACGTCAGCAAAAACCGGACTGGTTTTCGGTTTTGGACCCAGAGTGAACAGGTTCGTAAGTTTATGGGTACAGATACCTGATTTCCTAGTTTATGGACCCAATTGACACAACGCTACAAGTTCATGGCCCTACATTGCATTTAACTCATAAATTAATGCTGAGAATAAATAATATTGTTTTATTAAATTTATATCGAGTTAAAATACACCTAACATAGTTTTCCTTCCATTACAAAGTGCATAATTATTTAGATATAAATATATTATAACTTTAATTTTTATACCACTCATGTGTTTCTCTGACTCGATATCAAACTTTATAGATTTTTTTTATATACCATATCAACCTCTTTAACTTTTTTGTCACACATAAATTATGGATTCCAATAATTATGACAAGTGATCTCTCTTGTTTCTTCACATAGAAGCTTTAATATAAATATATTTATTTAGATTTTATTAGATAATTATCTATCCAAGATTCTGATTCAAGAAATAATTATTTGCACCATAAATCCAAATATTGATAAAAGTAATCTGTCATCAACAAACCTATACGTATGCAATATGCTAGGATGATTTAACACACCTACAAGCAAAACACAACCTAATAAGATTTATAATATCTATGGATGGATCACATTTTTATGAAGCTAACAAAACTGGTTTAGTATTTTCTGATTTTTCTACGCTTTTTGATGATTTTTAGAAGTTTTCTTTTATATGGATATTTTACATCAGGAACCTCGATCTATTTAAAAAATTATTAAAATTCTTTCACCTTTTATTTCTCTCTTGCATCTTTACATCTGAAACCCCGTATTGTTTTGTTTTCTGCTTTCTTCCCCAATCCAATCTATGCACTAGGTAACCGTACCGAACTCGTTCAACTGTGTGCCGTTGGAATAGATTCAAGCGGACAGGAGCGGTCAGAAAGAAGAAGCGGACAGAAAAAAAAGGTTGGAAATTTTGATGATTTATTATTAGGGGCCTTCTGTTATTTTGGAGGGCCTAACAGTATTAAGTGGCATATAAAAAGACTATTTTGCCCCTGTGTTAAAAAAATAAAAAATAGGGTCTTGCTTGTTTGATGTATATGCTGAGTATATATATATTGGGAGAATTGCTTATTTGGTTCTGAAAAAAGTTAAGTTACTTATTTAGCCCTCTTTTTTTAAGTTGTCTATTTGGCCTCAAAGTAAAATGTTGTTACTTATTCGACCTTCTGTTACTTTGGAGGGCCTAACGGCGTTAAGTGGTATTGTAAAAAGACCGTTTGCCCCTGTGCTTAAAAAAATCTAAAAAAGGGTCTTGCTTGTTGATATAAATGTTGAGTGTATATATGTATAGTCAAATGTTCATACGAAGAACATTTATATTCTCAAATAATAACATCACCAACATATATATATTCTCAAATGGATGGTGAGTGCTTCTGCAATCTGCACTCCACATAGAGGAGTTGGTCGATCCGTTTTCTTTCTATGGATACGAAGCTGCTATTTGGGGCCCTGACTCCGTCAGCGAAGTACGTGCATGGTAGAGGAGCTGGTACTGAGCAGACTCGCACCACTTTCACTTTTTCAGCATCTACGTTGACACAAGCGCTGTGCTACTGAGCAGAGTCGTCTCTGCATCTGATCAGCATGATAATGTCTGATATCGAATCACCACCTAATCCTCATTTGAGCAGGCAAATGGAATCATCACCACCTAATCCTCATCTAAGCAGGCAAATGGAATCACCACCTAATCCTCATCTGAGCAGGCAAATGGAATCACCACCTAATCCTCATCTGAGCAGGCAAATGGCAAGATGACAAGCACATATGCAGTGCCTCTATGGTGTGGCTGTCTGCTGTCTCTCTTCGTTGCGTTCCTGTGGTTGCTCCCCAACTCCAATGTTGGTGATGGGAATATTTGAGAATATAAATGTTCTTCATATGAATATTTGACAATATAAATATAGTTCATATGAATATTTGACAATATAAATATATATACTCAACATATATATCAACAAGCAAGACCCTATTTTTTTATTTTTTAAGCACTGGGCAAAACAGTCTTTTTACAATACCACTTAACACCGTTAGACCCTCCAAAGTAATAGGAGGTTAAATAAGTAACAAAATTTCACTTTGAGACGCAACTTAAAATAAGACCAAATAAGTAACCGAACTTTTTTCAGAGCCAAATAAGCAATCCTCCCTCGTTCCTTCCACTTCCTGTTACTAGTACCGCTGGGAAACTCGGCAAGGCTCAGAACTTGTTGAACAGATACTATTGAACAGATACTACTATACTAGTAGAAATGGCGTGGACCTGTGCACCAGGTAGGAAAAAATACTGGTTATCAGTAGTAGAAAGGATAAGTAGCTATGATAAGTTAGCATAAGATTAAAAGTTCATGTACAATAGATGCGTTTAGTACAAGCTTTGGCAGCACAAATGACAAGAGGTAGCATTACAGTAGCATGAGTTCATATATAAAATAGTGTGGATAGCAATAAACAACCGAACTAGTACATTAGGTAGCCTAGCAGGCAGACAAAAGCAGTGCCTAATGACTGGCATAGTCCATACAAGGTTAAGACCAAGTGGATTTGCTTTTTAGTTGATGTGTTGATTCATGTAGGAAACCAGAGTAAAGGCACATCTTAGATCTAAAAAGGAAAAACCAAGTGTACATAAGGGAAGGCAAGTGAATATCTGGAACAATTAAATAAAAACCAGAGTAAAGGCACATCTTAGATCTAAAAAAGGAATCTGCTTAAAAAAGTTTTTACAGCCTTCATGATCAACCAATAAGCTTCACCTTGTTGAAGGTAGATGTTGGCAAAAAACTGTTTCTACCTCTAGAATAAAAGTGCTATATACATTTATAATGCTATCTTGTAGAAAACTGGAAATATTATAGCTTCATAAAGTGTGCCTTGATCTTGACTCAAGCAGCACCAACATAGATCCACTATAATCCTGTGGCAAGTGTTAAGGTAGGAAAAAAGAAATGATGGGTGATATTAATTAGTGGTAGCTTAAGCTCATATAATACAAACCAAAACCTTTAAAATTATGATTACTCCAATACATTTAAATTGTCAAGTTCACTAAAATTCCTATAGTAGGATGCCATCTTAGACTGAATAAGGAGTGAACGAGAAGGACCACATTGATTTATGTCTATCGACTTTATCTCTGCTATCATAAAAAATTTCACAGGCAATTTTCTCTCATCGAAATCAAGGGTTCAAAATATATCTACATCACATCTAAGGGCTACAATTAAATGTTTGATGAGGCTTCCCACTCACCTGTACCCACGCACGCGCATGTCCCACCGCTCCCTCCGGCCTCCGCGTGAATGCGAGAGATCCAATCCTCAGCCCACCCTTGTCTCGAATTTTCTAGAAAAAGAAAAAGCCAAAAGAGGGAGGCGGCGGTTCCACTTGCCTGGTTTGGCGAAGGCCTCAACACCAACGCTGTCACCCCGATCCTCTCGCGTGTTCACCAGGTGACGGAGAAGGTCAGCCAGGAAGGGAAGAGGCCGCCGGCGGCGGCGTTCTTTGCTGCAATGCGGGGGCGCGATACGCGATGCCGTCGGGGCTATGAGGGTGAACACTACGCAGTACAGTTCCGTCGCGGCCCGTTCTCCACTACCGCAACCAAACGCCACGGTGAACGCGCCCGTGCTAACGCGAGGCTGATGGATGGCGACCCGCTCAAAATCGACCAGTCGGCGCTGACGGGGGAGTCGCTGCCCGTCAACAACATGCCCGGCGACAGCATCTACTCGGGGTCCACCTGCAAGCAGGGGGGGATCCAGGCCGTCGCTTCTAGAAGGTGCTTACGGTGATCGGCAACTTCTGCTCCAACGCCGTTGGGATGCTCATCGAGATCATCGTCACGTAACCGATCCAGCACTGCCAGTACCACGACGGCATCGACAACCTGCTCGTGCTGCTCATCGGCAGCATCCCCACCGCCATGCCCACCGTGCTGTCGGTCACCATGGCCATTGGCTCGAACCGACTGTCGCAGCAGGGTTCCATCATCAAACGCATGACGACCATCGAGGAGAGGCCGGCATGGACGTGCTCAGCAGCGACAAGACCGGCACGCTCACACTCAAGCTCACCTTCGACAAGAACATGATCGAGGTCAGTGCATACTGTATTTGTGGGTGTTTCCTGCTTGCTTTTACACGTGAACTGAATCCGATCGACGAGGATATCAGAGAATTAAACACTAAACACTGGCTGATCAGTCGAATATGATGTTGGTTTCAGCCGCCGTAGTCCTGTACCACCGGCCTCGCGCCGTCTTTATATGGCCTCCGGCGCTCAAGTCAAGGCGACATCTTCTTGGCCCCATCGCAGTTTTGCTTCCTTTTGTCAGGATACATCGGAATAAAGCTTAGGAGTCAATTTAGTTTGGAAGGGTTGTGGTTGCCCCGTCTGTTAATGAGCCGTCAGTACTGAATGCTACTGTGTTTTTTATATGGCGCAAGCAGCTTTTTTTAAGTTGAATTACTACTTGCATGCTACAGTGTTCTGTACGTACTGCCTACCAGTTGATTTGATTTTTTAAAACTCAAATATTAGGTACTATTGGATATTGCAATTTTTTTCTCACAAACACTTCTGGAGTTGGAAACCTGGAGCTTTGAGGAAGAAAATTTAGAAAACTATTGAAGATGCCCTTAGCGTGATAAATTTCTCCGCTTTGGTAAGGAACTAAGTAATATCTTTGTTCGTGTATCAATTCGACCTTGGTTCTATAATTATCTTCAAAATATGATGTTTAGTTAGTACCATGTTTTTTGTTGCTACTTTACAGCACCAAAAATGTCACCGTGGCGTTAGCACGGCCAATATATTAGGCATTGACTTCTTATGTTACACAGGTTAATTCAGTATTTCCTACATCAAACTACTAAATGCTGCGAGCTTCACAACAAGTATGCCCAATATCCTATCTGCTTGGTTTGAAATATAAGCTGTCATTTTGTTCATGTTGGTTGTTTACTTTGCAGCAGGTTGTCCAGATCGTAGATCAGTATAATTACACATGTGTCCCTGTTGGTGTGATTGACAAGATTGCTGTGTTTTTTCTTGCTTCCAACAGGACCTCCGGAGAGGTAATAGTTGATTTAGGATTTATACCCACACAAATTCACTTCTTTGCTGCTTATATTGGTCTACTGTTTGACAGACCATCCGCTATACTTTTTGTGTTTTGCACTACTAATAATTTTTTGTTTGCCTAGAAATCGAGCTTCTTCTAATGCCTGAAGAAAAGACTATATTGGATCATGTCCTCCCTAACTGATAATATTTAGGAACCATCTTGCACTGTGCTGGAATCAATATGATTGTTGGTGTCTTGTAGATTGTAATGAAAATTTGCGAGGTTGAGGAGTTTTTGGCATAAGTCTGCATCTCCAGCTTGAATCATGGTTTTGGCAGTAGAAGAGTTTCAACACCTCAGTTGGATTTGAAGCTGATTGGCGTCCAAAACAAGTTAATCTGATTTGAAACTCTGTTCTCAATGTCTCTACAACAGACCCTCCTGACAGTGCTGCCAATGCTTCATCTGTATTGGGTTCTTGTAGATAGATGTACAATGGCTGGTGTGTTGTCGCAAGAATTCTATTGCCAAGTTTTCTGGTGGGGAAAAGATCAATTCTGCTAAGCATCCTTGAGAATATGAAACATGAATCTTAATTAACTTTGAACTTGAATGTGCCCCAAAGCGCTATGCAATAGTGTTTCTCGTATTGTATATGAGCTCAAATACTATTGTATAAAAGTTAATCTATGAATAAAAATATTGGTTGTTTTCATATACATTCCCAAAAAATAAAACCGTGGCGTTAGCACAGGCATTATACTAGTATACAACAATGAACAAATCGTGTGAAGCAAAGACATCATTGGAAATGGACTTATGCTCAGCAACGCCGTGGATCTAATGTAAACAGAACAACAAATGCAAAAGAGATTTGGTAGGATATAATAATGGCAGTGTCAGTTGGCAAGTAGATTTTGCTGGTGCATGATGGGCATGCATCTTTTTCACAAAGAAATTTGTCTACCAGTGTCACTAAAAGCATCTTCTGTTTCTGCCATCACTAAACCTGACTAAACTGACGGTGCGTTTTGCAAGATTGTTAAGGGAAAATGGCAATGTAAAAGTTGTATAAGTATGATCAGATTATGTTTTCAAATAATAAGCTGTGATTTTAAAGTTGCAATGGCCATGTATAAATGTATAATCTACATAATTGCAAAACTTTATACGAAGACATGGTACATGATAGAATCACCTGAATGGTAGTGCGAAATAGACATTTGAAGGAGTTTTTAATTATGATGAGTCACATGAGACCAAGGCACTATAGTAAAAAACATGGTATGTTAGTAACCACTTTGGCAGCTACAGATGAAAGAGTTAAAAGAATAATTGTATCTATTTTATTTTTTTTGTTTAGGAGTAGTCCCATGAAGACCAGATCAACCCCATGGAATTCTATTAGTGCTATGCATTATAATTCATTGAACAAAGTCAATATGCAGACCGTAAACACAAAGGAGGCATTAATCTAATAGACCTTTTGTACACAGTTAGGTGTATGGAAAACAGGTATAATACATAGATGGACTCAGAAATATAGCACAGCAGGGAAATAGAGGCTGCGATAACAGTTTGAGAAAATAAAATATTGACAAAGAGACCATGAATATACAAGGTTGTGGTTTATTACCTGAAGGGCTGGATATGTAGTTTCTTCAGTATGGAAGAGGTGCACCACTGAGGAGGCATGGGCTCCGTTCCTCCCATTAAAGGGCAAATAATATGACGCTGTACATATGACATCAGCCAAAAAACAGGAATCAGAGCTTAGCCAAAAATCAGGAATCAGAGCTTCATAGGCACCATTCATATGCGGTGGAGTCACTTGCAGAAACTACTGCAGGTAGAATGCAGCTTGGGAGAATGATACTTTATGATCATATCAAGGCATATATGCTATATTTTAAGATAAAAAGGGGGCAATTGTTCTACAACTGTATATGGTTGTTAATGAAAGCAGGAAATAAAGGCCATAATAATTTTATCAAGGCATATATGCTATATTTTAAGATGGGTTGGGGGGGGGGGGGGTGGGGTTGTTCTACAACTGTATATGGTTGATGAAAGCAGGAAATAAAGACCATAATAATTTGTTGCAAACAACTCTTAGGAACGGAAAAGAAGTAAGGACATACCCAAATTCATGGTTGTTAGGAAAAATATGCTATTCCAAAATCGTTAATTATTTATGCTTTAGTTCAAGTTCAGGTAAAATCGCATTTGGGAAGCACAGAAGAAGGTGGTGCACCCCTCATGGTCCACTTGAGTTTTGTCGCTCCCTCCTATTCTTCTCAGATGGACAGGTGCTCTTCCTCTGCTCCAAAGCCACCTCTTCTCATGGCATGGCTGCATCCCTGTATAGGCCATCATGAAGCCATGTGTGTTAAGACAAAGTCACATACAACAAACCAAGGTTCAAATTTGTGAGCCAGGCGCTATGTAAGATAAGTCTACTTCTGGAAAAATGGAAATCTGTTCATACTAAATTGGGTTATAAAAAGGACGTGCAGTACATAGTAGGCTAAAGTAAATTGTTCAAGTGCGGCACCTGCGCTAGCTGAATGATTTTTGGCTAACAATGAAGACATAGAAAACTGCTCATGTATTAAGCAATTGTAGGCTGTGGAAGGTATACAGAAAGGTGGGCAGCAGAGAGAAGGAAGTCAACCATTTAGGAAGTAAGAAGTAACAATAGGTAAATTCACTAAAAACTGCTATCTTCAAAACTTAAGGAATAAATAACCGCACTCCCACTTTTTTGTCATGTTAGCGCAAAAAATCGTTGGATACTGAATGTGTCTTTTCTAAAATAATCTGGGCATGACACATATGGGACGAAGGGGGTGTGTCCTTAAGTTATCAATATACACCGGTAATAGACAGCCGCTCCTATACGTACTGGAAGAGATCATGTACCAAAAGAAAGTACGAAAACATGCTGAGCATATTATCATCTTTGATCCTTCAATAATTGCAGAAACCTAATCTATGAGGGGAAAGGAGAACATAGTTAGAAAAAAACTAAAAGGAAGCAAATGGATAAGTGAGCACATGAGGAAAGTGAAATCAGACATACACTGATCTGTTGCTCTTGACTGGAGAAGTAAGCCCAAAATACTAAATTTGCAATGGTATCGAATTTAATAGAAACAGCATAAGGTAGCAGAATAACTTCAGACCTTGCTTGTTCTGCCGAATTCCAAAGTAAATCAAATAAAAAAATGGTACCACACACTGACCCAAGCATTGTCAAAGTTTTTTCATTGGTCCAAGAAGAGAACAGCTCATTGGTGTTTGCACATTTATGGATGCATTTTTTTTTTCATTGGTCTCTCCCACAATTCAGATGGGTAACATGTTTTTTTTTCAGGGACTCAGTCATGACCTGCTTAGGAACTGTTACAGAGACACATGTTGTGCTGCAGCAAAAGACAAATATGATATTATATAATCTCACAATGTGTTTCTCTTTGTAAGAGTGGGGAATTAGTGGTAGTTGCTGGACAATTTCATGGAAAATTTAAGAACTCTTAAACACATTGCAATGACTGTGTCATAAAATAATCACCAGCATAAATCCTTCAACAGTAGCAAAATAAAAGAGACAGTATAATAGGTAGAAGCTTACCAAGACAATAATGATCTGGCAGGCAAGGAAGCTGGTTGTCGAGATTAACCTGAATGCTCACAATTCTGAAATTATCAGGAAGACAAAACAATGAACATTTGCTTGTTTGCATATTGTCTTCCGAGCATCTCATATTGTCATGTTTGTGGCTGAACACTGACAACCTGAAAAATGATTTAAAATAGTAGCTAAGAATAAGTCATCTGGAATAAGCATTAACATAAAAAATCTAGGTGATGATGACTATACACTATCAGAAACCATTTTTGTAAGGATGTAGCTAAACATCAAAACTTATCCTTCCAGTGCTGCTAATGGCAATGACAATGAGATATCATGGAAACAATCTCACATGAAGGAACCAAACAGATTTCTAATCAAGTCAAATCTATCTTGCATGAGAGGTTAACGCTGTCCTGATCCAAACAATGTTGTGCATCTAGAAAAGACATGCCATGTTGTGCATCCGGGACGGCTGGTGATGGAGATGCGTAACCCTAGGTCATAGCGGCTGCTGCGCTGGGTTCGTCGTCAATGTACGTCGTGTGGGGGAGCGTCTAGGAGAAGAGCCGCCGCCGCCGAGCCGAGTTCGGGCGACCGCGGAGGCCCGCTCGCGCCGGCACACTGTGCAAACCCTAGGCACGCACAGCCACGGACGAGCAGCCGGTACCACAACGCGGCACGGAGGGGGGAGGGAGGCGGCAGCCACCAGCGGCACCCGCTACCGCCGCGCCATGGCCGGAGACGGCGACCGCCAGGGCGGACGCATGCCTCCGTACGGCGCCCGCAACGTCGCCGCGGCCGCGCCACCCGCTTGAGAAGGGAGAGAGGGAGAAGAGGAGAGAGAGGAAGCGGAGAGGAGAGGTGAAGGCGCCGGCGTGGCTGGCGGCCTCCCGCGACGCTGCCGCATCGGGAGGGACGGAGGTGGAGGCGCCGGGGCTTCGGGAGAGACGAGAGAAAGAGAAGTTTCCCGGTCTTTTTTTTTTTTTTTGCAACGCGGGGGCAGCATTTTATATTGGATCCTGGCTTGCTGAGGTGGACCAATGAAACACCACAAAGATGACATGGCGCTGACGTGGACCAATTAGTGAATTTAGGGCGACGTGGCCCGAATGGCTGCCCAGGAACGCCGGGACCATGGCCCGAATGGCTGCCCAGGAGGGCCGGGACCAATAGAAGAACTAACTAGCAGAACGGCGCGCCCTCGCGCGCCCCGGCGGAGGAGCTGCTGGTTTGACATTATAGCATCATTGATAGTAAAGTATTTATTAATCTAAAATAGGGAGAATTTTTTTAAGGACGTGTAGCTTGCGTACAACAAATTAGTGGTAGAAGTTGGTCTGATTTCCCTACTGTCCTTGGTTGCTGTTGCGTGCACCTATGTATGTTGTTCTAACTGGTATTCGGTTTGTAGTCTGATAGAGTTGATTTAGGTATGAAACTTTTCGGAGGATGTTTTTATGTCAATTTAGAGCTAAGAGTATTCTAAGATCTGTTGATTGATATTTTTCTATATATAAAGTATTTTATGCTTATTGAATTATGCTGTCTTGTCATTTTTGTGTAGGATAAAGTATTTACTGTTTTGACCTGAAATTTTTATGGTAGTCTACATTAGACATGCTTAAGCTTCTGTAATTTTTACAGAATTTTTTGAGTAATCTAAAGTCATGTTGCAGTTCTGGCCTGATTTTTTTTAAGAATTTAATATTGCTTTAAGTTATTATTTCATGTGTATAATAATGCTTTTTCTGAGGTTTGTGATAGGTGAAATCTATTTTTAGTTTTGGTTCAGTAGAGGGTAGTATGTAAAATAATAGTCATTTATAATTCCTTTTAATGTGTAAGTAAATTGTAATGTGAGGCTTGTATAAGATTTGATTGTAGAAAACAATGCAGATGACATGTGCTTATCATGCATGTTTTAAAATCATGTTAATTATCTTTAACTGAGTATTCATTCACATCAGTATGTACCTTTGTATTTACTATGTATTCATGGTATTCATACGCACCGTGCATCATACAGGATCGTCAGAGCTCGAAACGGTAGTTCCCGGAGTACAAGAAGAGAAAGGCCAGCAGGAAGCCTTGGTGCAGAGGATAGCAGCAGAAGAGGATCCTGAGGTTGATCTTCCCGAATGTCCCGACCATCAGCCAAGCTCTTTCCTGAAAGACAAGCCTCGGAGCATTCTCCTTGTGGTTTGCAAAATATCTAACTTGAATCCTTTACTTGTTTGATGCATTAAGTTATAGGCGTTGTTTTATACCGTTGCTGCATTACTTATATTCCTTACCCACTGTATATCTTTGAACCCTGTTAGGTTCAGGTGCGATTATCTACTTAGCCTTGCTTAAACTAGATCGGTAGAAGTCAGGTGATTTTCTGTCATCCGCGAGTTATAGGTGATGACTCAGAATGGTTAAATACATTATTATCTCGGATAACCATGTGGAGATAATAAATCGAGACCAGGCGGGATTGGTGTTGGGACTGAACTGGAGGTTCGGTGAGGTTATTCCGTCTGTGTCGAACTAGGACCCCGTCCGTTGTACGTCCTCAAGTCATATTGAACGCATGCCTCATATTTAGCTGGAAGGATAAGTCGTTCCGACCGCGAAGCCTGGGTTTGGTTTGGGCCAGGAGTCGACCTGCTATACGCATCATATTGGAGAAGATGGGGGACCACGGGTTACGCGGAGAGTAAGTCCGAGGTCAGGGTCACGCTGAATAAGGCAGCCGGGCGGTTCCCGGATACGATGGTACCTGTTGATCCCACGATTTTCCTGAGTCAAACTTTCGGTGATCTGTAGCTCACTTTAGTGGGTGAGTGTGGTTTGTGTGAGGAATACCCCCACATCGTTCCTGAACAGTGAACACTTGATTTAAGCAGCAGCATCGTAGTAATAACTTGAATAAAGAGATGAGATGGTTGAGCCATGATGTTGAAAGGCACTCAACCAGAATTGGTTACTATTCCTATTGAATAATTCTTACCATGCTTGTTTAGTACAGGTGCTAATTTAGCATGATAAGGTTAATCAAATTAAAATACAATGCTAGAAGGTTATGGTCAAATCTTTCTTTAATGCAAGCTTTTCTGCAACTGATGAGTCAGCTATCCTACTTATATAGCCTTGCATACTCCTTGGAGTCAATTTATTTTTAGTTTATGACGGGTAAGTCTAGCTGAGTACATTCTCGTACTCAGGGTTTTATTTTCTCATGTTGTTGCAGATGGTGAGATGTTTTATGGCTATTGCCAGTACTGCTTCTATCCCGCGTTGGGTGATGACTAGACCTTGGGCATGGTCACTCTACCTATCTTATGCTTTTGTTGGATGTTGATGAGGATCTGGCACATTATTTGAACTAAGTGTGTGTGTATTTGAACTTAATCGCTTTCGCTATTTCAAAATTTGAACTTGGTTTGTAACAACCTTATTTGTACTCTGATTGTGTAAAACTATGTACGAACTATGTACGTTGTGAAGGGTGAACGCTAAACTTATTACGATCTCGGTCATGCTGGAAATGTTTGAAATCCTTAAAGATTTCGGTATGACTACCGGATTTATTAGGTCTCAATCATGTAGTTTGTCGTCTTAATGGCGAATTATGTGCTTGTGCTCTAATAAATTGGTCGATTCTGTCACAGCTGGCATCGGAGCAAGGTTTAGCATTACTATTTACAAGTATTTAAAATAAAAGAGTTTTTATTTGTGAAAAGTATTTACAAAATGTATAACTATACATAGGTGTTTAAATCTATGGTTTTGAAAAATTTTCAGTGTGCCAGTGGTCATATCCTTTATACCCAATAGGAATTTAGGTGGCTTAATTAAGTACTAACTTGGGGAATTGCATCATATTTTCTGTTTTGTCGTTGCCTATACAATGACGGAGTCGTATGGGTGCCATTCACTTGAGTGGTAATGTATGGATCAAATTGCCTCTACGCCCTGGTAAGTGTGAGTTGTGAGAGCATGATTGGATGCAATGCCAGTCTAGGGGAGTGCTTATTGATGCCGGATTATTCACATGTTGCACACATATTTATATGAAGGTATCCCATGTTGGGACCGTCTTCTGGCGGTGTCGTCTTCTGCGCGACTTGTTGGGGTAGTAAGTAATTGGTGTTTTCACCTTGTTCGGAAGGTGTGTGAATTTTTACGTCGAATTGCATTCATATGGGATATGGGCTGAAATGAATTTTCTGCAGGTACACTAACCTCGTGAACGGTAGAACGAAGTAGTTACGTATAAATGAGAGAACGATGTATGCCACCGTATAGCACGTTAGACTATTAGTTCGTGAGGACGTATGTAACGTGCATGCATCATGGTTAAAATTGCTCATTCATACATTTCATGGTTCCTTCCCTTATAAATAAATTGTCTCATTTCTTTAAAATTATAAACTCATGGGATATACAACTTTTGGACAGATGCCGAGAACCAAGAAGACTGCTCGCAAGTCCACTGGAGGAGGAGTGCCCCGTGGTCCTTTGGCTGTCCGTGAGACGGTGCCAAGGGAGGTGGACACTTTTCTTGAGGAGCACGCCATGCCTAGCCTTCTTTGGAGGATTCTCTCCAACGCTGGGTACACGGTGGGCATGGAGCCTCACTACTACTGGGACAAGGATGACTTGGTGAACTATGGAGAGGCATGGGTGGAGGTAGTTGTCCCACCTTTGGACGGTGACCCCCACTGGGTTGGGTGGCGCTGTTTTGGTGCGGGCAGGACTGCCAAGACGGGTGCCACGTTTGCAGCCTTTGACGTGGTGGAGCACCTGATGGAGGAGATCCCACACCAGCTTGCCCAGGCTTTTCCTGGTGTGTTTTCCTTTGCTAACCACCTTTCTAGGTGGCCACATGCTGAAGGAAAACCACTGGAGGCAGGTCCTAAGGAGGTGCAGGGCAGCGACACGCCTGCCATGAGTGCTATGTTTGCAGTGATGAGGGCCTATGTCAACATGGAGACTAAGGCACTTCGTCTGAGTGAGAAGTTCAAGGAGGCTCGAGCTGATGCACGCAAGGAGAAGCATGAGTTGACACGTGAGCTTCAGCGCTCACGAGAGGAGGTAGCCCGTGTGTCTCAGCATCGAGACAAGGTTGTTCAGGAGAGCCAGAAGATGGCTCAGGCTAGGGATGAAGCCTGGTCCGAGTTTCGTTGTCTTAACATCTGTCAGCAGCGGGTGCTAGAGGAAGTGGAGGGTGTTCATGCTTACAATGCTAGTCTTCACGAGGAGGTGCATAGGAAGCAGGAGGAGATCCGTCAGCTGAGAGTAGCCTTAGCAACAGCTAGGAAGGTTTTGGACGATGCTTCTAGTGAGAGTAGCAACAATGGAGAGTAGCCTTGTTGATGATCGCTAGTCTCTAGTTGTTCTTTTGCATTCCTGTCGGGTGGTCATGTAACCCTTTTGCACGCTATTGAGACTTTGATGTAATATTGGAACATGGTGTTTGATGTGGTGATATCCGTACACCTTTAAAAGTCTAGTGTATGTATGCTGGCAAAATGTAGATGTTGTAAGACACTTTGCGATGGCTCGAAATAATATTATTAGTGATGTTATGATGTGAAAATTAGAATTATTGTGCCTCTATTTATTGTGCGAATTTATTTCCTCAATAAATTCAGTTTGGCATGATTTTTACATTCATCTCTCATTATGACAACATTCACCTAATAAATACTTATTGCTAAAATATGCAGATGTCGGTTACCCGTAGTGGTTCAGGTGGTAATGGTAGTGGTGGTGCTGAAGAGGGTGCTGATAACACTCCACGTGTTGTACCACCCCCACCTCTGACTAATGCGAAGCAGCTGTTTGCTCAATTCTTGGGCAGCCAGCGCAACGTGGAGCAGCTTCATGAAAGTTTGGCTCGTGATGTTCGTCAGGGTCCTCAGCAAAATCAGTATAGCAACTTCAAGGATTTTCAGGACACTAAACCTCCTGTATTTAAAGATGCTCCTGAACCGCTTGAAGCAGATGAATGGCTCAACACCATGGAAGATAAAATTCGTCTTCTAAGGTTAACAGAAGAACTGAAGGCGGAGTATGCAGCCCATCAACTTGAGAGACAAGCGGGGACGTGGTGGAAGCAACATCACACCACTTTTTAGCAGGGTGTTCCTATTACTTGGGACCGCTTTATACATGCTTTTCGGGGGAATTTCATTCCTCCAAGTTTGATGGCTATGAAGAAGACTGAATTTTTGTCACCTACTATGGGGACTCGTACAGTGAAGGAGTATCTGCACACCTTCAATAAATTGAGTCAGTATGCCCCTGATTTTGTTAACAATGATGAGAACAAGATAGCTAGTTTCAAGAGAGGCTTGAGTTCCAAGTTGATGAAAACCATGAGCACTTCTGCCCATGTTACATTCAATGATTTCCTGAATGATTGTATTATGCAAGAAAACAGTAACAATGTCCATGCTGCCGTCAAGAGTCGCAAGAGAGCACATGATGGAGGTGGTTCTTCTCAGGCAAGAGCCGCACCTGCTTTTCATACGCCGTATCATCCACCTATGTCTGGGGCGAGGTTCAGGCCCCCGCAGCAAAAAAGACATAATCTTTATCCAGCTCAGAATCCACAGAAGCATCACAAAGCATTCAAAGTTCCTGCTCCATAGGGGAAAGCAGGACCGAGCAACGTGACCAGTGCTAACAAGACACCTGTTAATGGACCCTGCTACAACTGCAACCAGACAGGGCACTATGCTCGTTATTGCCCTTTTCTCAAGAAGCAGCAGGCCCCATACCAAGCTCGTGTGCACAACACCTCTATTGAGGAGATTCTTGCTGGTGAACCAGTGACTGCGGGTATGTTTTCTATGAATCAAATCCCTGCCGCTGTTTTGTTTGATTCTGGATCGTCGCATTCTTTCATGAGTCATGCATTTGCACAGAAGCATGACCAAAAAATACTTGAATTGAGTATTGAATTCAAGGTTAGTTCAGCTGGGGCTGATATAACTACTAAGCAGGTAGTTCAGGGTGCAACTTTAGATCTAGATAAGTGGAGGTTTTGGTTGAACTTGATAGTTCTACCTGGCTTAGGAATGGATGTGATAGTGGGGATGAGTTGGATGAAATTCTGGGGTGTTGTGATCGATACAGGTAATAGGATGCTATCTATCAGAAATCCTCTTGGGGAGGGTACCTTTCAACTGCCGTTACCCCAAAAGTTTAAGCTGGAGAGCGTATCCTATTCTACTCGTGTGACCCCTCTTCCCGAAATTCCTGTCGTGTGTGAGTTTTTGGATGTTTTTCCTGAAGAGCTCCCAAGTCTTCCACTCGATAGGGATGTCGAGTTTCGCATTGAGTTATTACCGGCCACCGCCCCAATCTCTAGGAGACCATATTGGATGCCACCAAATGAATTGGCAGAGTTTAAAAATCAGTTGAAAGAATTGTTGGATAAGTGTCTTATTCGCCCTAGTGTGTCGGAATGGGGTTGTCCTGCTATCTTTGTGAAGAAGAAGGACAAATCTCTACGGATGTGCGTGGATTATCATCCACTCAATGCTGTGACCGTCAAGAATAAGTATTCGTTACCCCGTATTGACATTCTATTTGATCAGTTATCCAAGGCGAGAGTGTTTTCCAAGATTGATCTTAGGTCTGGTTACCATCAGATCAAGATTAGACCGGAAGACGTGCCTAAGACCGCTTTTTCTACCAGATATAGATTGTATGAGTATCTTGTTATGTCTTTTGGCTTAACAAATGCTCCTGCATACTTCATGTATCTGATGAATTCGGTCTTTATGCCTGAGTTAGATAAGTTTTTGGTGGTGTTTATTGATGACATCTTGGTGTACTCAGAAAATAAAGAAGATCATGCCGAGCATCTAAGGAGTGTTCTAGAAAGGCTTAGGGAACATAAGTTGTATGCCAAGTTTAGCAAGTGTGAGTTTTGGCTCAAGAAAGTTCAATTCCTTGGCCATGTTCTATCTGATGAGGAAATCTCAGTAGATCTGAGCAAAGTACAAGAGGTTATGAATTGGGAAGCACCAACTTCTGTGCATGAATTTTGGAGTTTTCTTGGTCTAGCCGGATATTATCGTCGTTTCATTCTGGATTTCTCGAAGATTACCAAACCTATGACAAATCTGTTGCAGAAAGAGAAGAAGTTCGTTTGGACAGAAGAGTGCGAAACAGCTTTTCGTACCTTGCGGGAATCATTGACCACTGCTCCTGTTCTTGCGCAACCAGATTTAGGAAAAACGTTTGATGTATATTGTGATGCATCAAAAACCGGTTTGGGATGTGTGCTTATGCAAGAAGGGAGAGTCATAGCTTATGCCTCACGCTAGTTGAAGAAGCATGAAGTGAATTATCCGACCCATGATTTGGAGCTTGCAGCTGTTGTGCATGCTCTAAAAATCTGGAGACATTACTTGCTGGGTAATTTTTGCAAAGTCTACACTGACCACAAGAGTCTAAAGTATATCTTTACCCAACTCGAGTTGAACATGAGGCAACATCGATGGATGGAGTTTATCAAGGACTTCAATATAGAGATCTTATATCATTCAGGCAAGACAAACGTAGTCACAGATGCGTTGAGTCAAAAATCACATTGCCATGCTATTCAACCTTTGTTAGCAGATGGTTTTGGCCTCATGCACCCTGTTGTGCTGCGTAGAATTCAAATTAGTTGCTCGCTTGAAAGCAAGATCATCGAGGGTCATAAAACTGACAAGGGTATAGGTCATATTAAGGAGAAGATGCTGAAGCAGCCAATCAAGCATTTTAGAGTAGATGAGAAGGGAATCTTATGGTTTGACGATCGTCTGGTCGTACCAAAAGATAGATAACTCAGAAATCAAATCATGGATAAAGCTCACTTATCAAAGTTATCTATTCATCCTAGCGGTAGTAAGATGTTTCATGATCTAAAGGCTCGTTATTGGTGGACAAAAATTTGAAAGGAGATTGCAGCTTATGTCGCACGATGTGACATCTGTTGTCGCATAAAGGCTATTCATTTGAAGCCAGCCGGAATGCTTCAACCATTGCCGATTCCTGAATGGAAATGGGAAGATATCAGTATGGATTTCATTACCGTACTTTCCACAACTCCAAAAGGGCATGACTCTATTTGGGTAATCATTGATCGACTTACCAAGAGTGCGCATTTTATTCCAGTTCGTACAGATTATCGACCGCCTCAATATGCTGATATTTATCTCAGGGAGATCATTTGTTTGCATGGAATTCCCAAAACAACTGTATCTGATCGAGGGTCTCAGTTTACTGCTCATTTCTAGGATCACTTGCAGAAGAATTTGGGGACAAAGCTGAATCGTAGTATAGCTTATCATCCTCAAACTTCAGGCCAGACAGAAAGAGTGAATCAAGTTCTTGAAGATCTCTTGAGGGCTTGTGTTTTATCATCCAAGGGTTCATGGGAGAAATGGTTACCTTTGGCAGAATTCTCTTATAACAATAGTTACCAAGAGAGTATACAGATGGCTCCTTTTGAGGCACTGTATGGCCGAAAGTATAGAACGCCTGTGAATTGGGTAGGACCTGGAGAAAGAAGATATTATGGTATTGACTTTGTTAAAGAAGCTGAAGAGCAGGTTCGAACAATTCAACAACACATAGCAGCTACGCAATCTCGTCAGAAGAGTTATGCTGACAAGAGAAGAAGACCTCTAGTTTTTAATGTTGGTGATTATGTGTATCTGAAGGTCTCTCCTATGAAGAAAGTGCAACATTTTGGTGTTAAAAGGAAATTGGCACCTCGTTATGTCGGTCCATATCAGATAGTAGAAAGAAAAGAATTGTGGGCCTATAAGCTCAAACTGCCTGAAGAGATGAGTGTAGTGTTTCCTGTTTTCCATGTATCCCAACTCAAGAAATGTCTACGTGTTCCAACCGAAGAAGCCGTTAAAGTCAAAGACATTAAGCTAAGTTCAGATTTAACTTATGAAGAGAAACCTATGAGACTCCTGGATGTCAAAGACAGAGTGACCAGAAATCGTGTGGTCAGGCAATACAAGGTTTCTTGGAGCAATCATGACGATAGCGATGCCACTTGGAAAACCGAGGACTATTTAAAAGAAGTATATCCCGATTTTCATAAAGAATGGTTAGTCTACTCAAATCTTGGGACGAGATTTCTTTAAGGGGGGAAGGGCTATAACACCATGGTGTTAAGCATGCATTATCTTGCATATCATGAGCATAATCATCTCTTTGCATAGTCATTGTTTACATGAAATGATAAAATGAACAATGTGCTTGCTTTGATTTGAACTAGAGCTATGTGATAGGTTGCTTGTTTGGGGTCAAGTGTTAAATGAAGTTTGTAGAGAAAATTATTTGGAGCAAAACTTATTTTTGGGTCATTTAATGAAAAGGCTTGGAAGTGGGTTAAAAATGTCAAAAACAGTTTATAAAAATGTTTTTCTTTTAATTTTAAATGGATTTTAAATCCTCATTTTTGAATTTCAAATTCTAGGTAGAATTAGTTTTTGATGTTTAAAAGTGAAATGTTCTACCCTTTGAGATCAACATTTCATCTTTTACAAGTTTCTTCAAATTCGGATTATTTTGGAAAATATAGAGTAAATCAAGTTCTGCATGAAGCTTGGCGCAGTGGGATTTCTTCACTCAGGAGGATTTGAATATGAGACAGCGCAGATGGCTAGAGCTAATCAAGGACTATGACATGAAGATTCATTATCATCCTGGAAAAGCGAATGTAGTCGCGGATGCTCTCAGTCGCAAGACCTACTGTCATGCTCTGTTCACTTCAACCTTGCCACCCGAGTTAAAGAAAGAGATTGAAGATCTCCAGCTCGAGATAGTACCCCATGGTCTGTTGCACGAACTTCACATCGAGTATAATCTCACTGAGCGAATTCGTAAAGCTCAGAAGAGTTGTGAAGAAATGGAGTACATACGTGGGTTGATGAAGCTAGGCTACCCCAGAATTCAGAGAAAATGAGCATGGAACTATCTGGTTCAAGGACAGGATCTGTATACCAAATGACCCTGCCTTACATAAGGAGATTCTGTCAGAAGCACATGATTCCAAGTATTGCATCCATCCTGGTGGTGCAAAAATGTATCAAGACGTAAGGAAGCACTTCTGGTGGAAAGTATTGAAGGCCGACATTGCTAGACATGTGGCCGAATGTGGCATCTGCAATAGAGTCAAGGCCGAGCACAGAAGACCCGCTGGATTACTCAAACCACTCGATGTTCCTGAATGGAAGTGGGAGAGCATATCCATGGACTTTATCGTGGGATTACCTTGATCCCCGCAAGGACATGACTCCATCTGGGTAATAGTGGATCGTCTGACGAAGGTAGCACACTTTATACCAGTCAAGACTTCGATACGTGCAGAACAGTTGGCAGATCTGTACATCAAGGAGATATTGAGGCTTCATGGAGCTCCTAAGAGTATTGTATCAGATCATGGACCCCAATTTATGTCTTGATTCTGGCAAGCTCTTCACGAGTCCATTGGGACAGACCTTGATTACGGCACTGCTTATCACCCGCAAACAGATGGTTAGACAGAAAGGTTGAATCAGATTCTTGAGGATATGTTTCGTGCCAGTGTTCTCAAATATGGAACAGATTGGAAAAATGTTTGTCATTCACTAAGTTCTCTTACAACAACAGCTACCAAGCAAGTATCAAGATGCCACCCTTTCAAGCTCTTTATGGCAAGCCATGCAGAACCCCGTTGATGTGGGACCACCCAGGTGAGAGAGCCGTCTTTGGCCCCACCAAGATCAAGGAAGCCAAAGAAGAAGTAGCTCAAGTTATAGAGAACTTAAGGGTCACACAAAGCCGACAGAAGAGCTACGCAGGTAAAAGGCACCGAGACCTTGAATTCAAAGTTGGGGACTTTGTCTATCTCAAAGTGTCTTCACTTCGTGGTACTGTCAGATTCCACATGAAAGGGAAGTTAGCCCCAAGATATGTTGGTCCTTACCGCATCTGTCAAAGAGTTGGAAAGCTTGCATACAAGCTTGAACTACCCCCGCAGTTGGCAGGAGTACATCCCGTATTCCATGCTTCACAGTTACGCAAGTGCTTAAGGGTACCAGAAGAAGAAGTCGTTACCACTAATGTGCTTGACATCCAAGACACTCTAGAGTACAAAGAGCACCCCATCAAGATTCTGGGATATGACACCAAAGAAACCTAAAGCAAATCTGTCCCTATGTGCAAGGTTCAATGGAGCAATCACACTGAACGCGAAGCAACATGGGAAGATGAGAATCAACTGATGCTACAGTATCCTTACCTCTTTGAAGGGCATGTCACCTCTTAAATCTTGAGGACGAGATTAAAATGAGGAGGGAGGACTGTAACAACCCGAAAATCCGAGCTACAAATTTTTTTGACAAAACCCTGAGTGATGTGGTGAAACATGTCATCATACACCCCTTAACCCTGCATTAACCCCATCATATCATGCATAGCATTGATGTGTTTGTAAATTTATTAATATCTCATGTCAATGCTCTATGTTTCACATGTTATATTTCAATGTTGCAATAGCCTTGTTTCAATGTTTCAATAGTTCATACACCATGTTGCATTAAAGAGTGAATTGGATTTTATTTGGTTTATGTGTTGAATAATAAAAATAACAAAATAATATTTATTTTGACAAATAAATATTAAGTGAATAATACCCTAACATTATTTGGGCCATGTATGCTCTCTACCTTGTTGCAAATAATTAACATATCACAAATATATATATAAGTATTTGAAAAAGGAAAAGAAAAAGAAAAGGAAAAAGAAGAAGCAATCCGGCCCGAACCAGCCAGCCCAGCCCAGCAAGCCGTCCGCCGGCCCGGCCACTCTCCTGCGCGCCCGCCCGCCTTCCTCCATGCATGGCCAGCCCAGCAAGGTGGCCGAGCCGCTCGCCCGCACGCTCGCCCGCACACCCGCTAGCCGCGCCGGCCCAGCAAGGCCGCGAGGCCCAGACGCGGCCACTCGCGCGCCGCACCGAGCCGGGCTGAGCTGTAACACCTTTGGTGTTATATTAACTAAAACCTGCCATGTCATCATATGCACTGCAAAGCATTCATGTTTAAGTCAACCTTAATGTGCATCAACTAAAACAAGTTTACATTTCATAGGTTGATTGCGTTTCTGGAATGCTTGTCACATGAAATAATAAAACCCTATTTTCGAATGTCATAGCAAATGCTTAGTTTATGCTTTATGTACTTGAGGTGTAAACTGTGTTTACACTAGTGTCAAGCATAGTGTATAAGTCTAAGTCCAACCCTAAAAATGATTTCCATATTTGAAATTAAATTTGGATTCCAAAGCTTATTTCTGAGTCTGGCTATTCAAATTTAAATTCAAATTGGAAATGCTATAAAAGGTTTTTCAAAAGTCAACTTGGTCAACCAAGGGTGTCATTGGGTCAATGACCTAAAAATGTCCTTGGATGATGTTTGTGATCACTAATAACCAACCAATTAAGTTAGAAACCAAATTGAGTTTAAATTCTATTTCAAAAACCCTTTATTTCAAAACCTAGTTTTATCCCCTTTTCTGTAATTCAAAATCTATAAGGAATTTGGAGATACTCTAAAAATACAGTTTGTAGATCTTGACAAGAGCTACAAAGTTGGTATATAAAGTTTTTCAAGTTTCCAAAAGGAATTTCAAATTAATTTGAAAATACAGTTTTCAGCATTTATCCCCTTTTGATTTTAAAACTATAATTTAAAATTTACGCATAATCTGAGAAAACTTTGTATATAAAAAAGGATTGGTTTGGAAAGATAAGAATTTCATAGTTTTGAAGATTTTCAAGTTTTATTGAAAAATCAAAAGTAATTTCAAATGTTTATTTCTAGGGTTTCATTTCCTTTTTGAATCTAATTTCAAATTTCAAAATCTAGACAGAATTTGAGGATGCCAGTTAAATAAAAAGTGTAGCTCTTGAAAAGTTATGCAAATGATATTTTTGGAGATTTTCAAGTTCTTATATAAATTTTGAAGTAATTTGTATTTTGAAATAAATGGCATTTCTGTAATTAACTCGAACAGTATCTAACCCTATCGGCGATCGCCATGGCCGGCTTCTCATCGCGCGCCGCCGACCACCGCCGCACCCGCTCGACCACCAGAGCGCTCATGAATGCGAGAAACTTCATCGCCTTCGTGTCGCCAGTCCATCCATCGACCTTGCCCTATAAATACCGTCGCCGTGGCCGAGTTCTTCTTCTTTCTTCCTCCCGCCGCCGTCGCCGACGACCTCGCTCCACCATTGAAATTCGCCGTCGACACTCCACCTCTGTCTGATTGCACTTGCCATTAGCTCCGCCACATCCTCACGGTCATCTTGGGCCAGTTCGTGCTTGCTCTACTCGCTCGAGCCACCCTCACGCCGCCTTCTTCTCCGCGGCCGGCCAGTCGAGCCGCCGTGCCATCGCCGCCGTTTGCCGCCGCGCCAGGTGAATATATTTTACCTTTGACCCCGCTACCGTGTTCTCCATGTCATCTTGCACCTGATGCGCAACTTGGTTTGAGCAGCGCATTGCCGGAGACCGCCGTGACGCCGTCTTGCCATCGGAGCGCCGCCGCCGCCATCAGCGCCGCCGACCGCAACTCAGCCCAGCCACTCCGAGCCTCCATTAACGTGCGCATCAGCACCTCGGTGAGCTCCTACAGCTGTTTGCATCATCAATTTCATCAATCCCTTGTCGTAGCCGTCGTCCACCGTGGCTCGCCGCCGGCACGGCCATGTCGCCCCGCCGCGCGCGTTGCCGTTTTGGCCAGGGACCGGGAGCGACCTCATTTAGTTGCCAAACTTGTCCGTTTGAGTGCCTTGTGTGAGTTCGTGTGGTCACCATCGCCGGAAATCGCTCCGGTGAGCGACGCCGCCGGGCCGCCGCTCCGCCGCGCCGCCATGGCCGTCGGCGTGGGTGCCGCCGCCGCTTAGCCGCGCCGTTAGCCACCTCAATCGACGCGTCGTGTCGAGATGAGCCCGTAGGAGCAAATCGTGTCGCCGGAGACCTCACCGTCGGCGAGGAATCGACGGTCAACCGCCGCGCCGCCGTCGGTCAGCGCGGGGGTACTGTGCCGATTTTCTTTTTCTATTTTCAGAAAAGGATTTAAATGCTATTTTCTTTGAAAAATCATAGTAATTCATATATAGCCCCAAAAATTCTAAAAATTTTTGTGAGTGTTCCTTATGATGTCATCTACCTAGGAAAAATATGAAATGCCAAATTAGAGTACTTTTTGCATAAGTTAAAATTAGCCCTTTTAATTGAAAAATGGACCTTCCATTATTTTTAATAAATAAAATAATTGGCTTTTAATTCTGAAATTTGTTTTGCCATCCAATTAGGCAAAGAGCTTTCTAAAATAAAATTTTGGGCTTAATTTGATAACTTTAATTTTTATGCCTTTATTTAATGCTTTTAAATAATTAATTAACCCCTTTAGTTAAACTTAATCATTATAGGATTTGATTGACTTTGGGATTGATCGATGACCTTAGGTCATTAACCCTAATGACCTTTGGCACTTTAATTAATTGTTTGCGCTTACCTTAATCATGTCATTAGGGCTTAATTAATGTTATTTTATGTGTTTAATTAATTTCTTAAGTGGCGTAGTTAACCCTAATAAGTTTTATAAGCGAAGTTTTGTTGGCTTGCAACTTTATCGTGAAGAAAAGTTGTACTCAAGCCCTTAATCTGATCATGCATCCATCAAGCATCATGTTTACTATTTCATCATGTTAAAGCATATTAATTATCGAGTAGTTTCCGTTAACGAAGAGTTAACGTTATCGCCCAGATCTGAAGGACGAGCAAATTCAAGAATCGGGAGTTAATCCAAAGTTCGAACCCGTCTACCCCGAACACCAAGGCAAGCCCCGGATGCATTCAAACCCTATTCTATTTATAAAAGTTTTACCGCTTCAGCTATGATATGTTGCATTAAGTAATAGGAGTTGAGTGAAAACCCACCAATTGCATTACCTGTCTTATTTCCTTATTTTCTGTTACCTGCTTGAGAAAATAATTAGTAATGCTTAGCCTTGCTTATTTATTTAATTGTTCAAAGGCAAAAGAATGAAAAAGATGAGATTGGTTTTCTTGTTGAAATCTTGATATTAGTAATAAATCGAGTCCGGACGGTGAACTTGCATTGGGAATGGAGCCCCTCTGTAGTGTTTTCGTCTGTTGATGCCCTAGGTCCCGTCCGTTGGTGAACTGTCGATAATCGAGAAATTAGAAATCCACATGCATGAAGTGGTATACGGATGGTTGGAGCCGTGTATATCATGGAGTGACCTAGCGTGGGGCCAGAGATCCCATCTGTGTCATAGTGTATTTTACTGTGGGGTTTAAGTTCCCATGTATCTCAGTACGCTGGGCCGCAGAGCTCACGGGTGCCATGTGGTGATATATGGCTGCGGTTGTTATCCCGGTATATCGGTTACCTGGGGTGCATCGGAGTTAAAGTCTCCGGTATTCCAGTGACCTAGGTCCTAGCTGGGTATGAAAATGGATTCGAATCGCCGTTGCTTCTCGGAGAAGAAGACTCGATCACTGTTCATCATCGTAGTAACAACTTGAACAAAGATTAAGGTTCAATAATGAAGTTGGTTGATAATAGGAGCTAGCCCAAGCAACTTCTCTTTCTATAAAGCTTTTCCGCAAAATTTCTTATCTCCTACAGACCTCATTTTGTCCCTCTAGCCTGCATTTCTTGAGTCTCCACCCTTCTCTTTCGTCGGGTCAGTCTTGTTAAGTACTTTTGTACTCAGGGTTTGTTAAACCCGTGTTGCAGGTGAGCCTCATGGGCAGGAGTGTTTCGCATCCTGCTGCATGACAGTCGTCGAGGAAAGCGATGACGAGTAAAGAGGTTTAGCTCTTGGGCAGAGCTTACTATTTGGTTTTGTAATCAGGCTACCTACTGCTACTCCACTACTATTATGGTTAGTATAGTTTAAACTTATGGTTGTAAATATTTGAAACTCAGAGGTTTGTAAACTTATGTTATTGTAAGTCTTCCACTGTTTTACTCTGTTGTATATTATTTATATCAACTGTTGTAATACTGCAATGTTTCTCTACAATGATTGATCCTGCTCGGAGAATCGTGGATGATTCGGGATTTACCCGACAGACTTTTTAAGTCATATGGAACACAGTCATGGTTATTTGGAGTCTGTTTAGACATTAATCATGCGTGTGGGCCATATGATTTAGGAGGTTCTGCCACATGAGCCGCTGACAATCGGACCCCACAGTGGAGGCCAGCTGTCATGAGCTCCCCTCGGTCCCCCACCGTCCGCGCGCGCTCCCGACGTCACCCTGCCAGGCTCTGTCCCTCGCGTCGCCCCTAAGCTACCTACCTCAGCTGCTCGATCCCGTCTCGCACCGCATCAACGCCCGAGAGTGCACCACTAGGCACCCGACGCTACCTAGCCTTACCGTCGCACATGCACGCGCACGCACATGCACTGCCGTCGCGGTGAAGCTGCGCTGCTGTAAAGCATTCTCACACCCGACGCTACCTAGCCCTCTCTCGCTGCTCCGTGGACCCGGCCAAGCACCCCACCGGTGACCTAGACCCCTCCTTGGCCACTTGATCAAGCCAGAGCCGTGATCGGCCGTCCGTTGGCCACCTACCTCCGCTTCCACCCCATATAAGCAAGGGGCCAGAGCTCTAGGGTTCCCAGTTGCCGCCGCCACTCTGGTGGAACACCAATTGCACCCTCACCGGTCGAATTTGTGAAGAAGAGGAGGAAAGGAGAAGAAGGGGGTCGGGGAGGAAGAATAAGCCGCCACCAGAATTGGAGAAGAAGAGGAGCTCCACCGTGCTGCTGCGCCAGGAGCAAGAAGAGGAGGCCGTATCGCAAGCCGGAGCCACAAGAACGCCGGAGCCTGGACTTGTACCGCACCTCCTATCCATGCCAGTGCCGGTGAGCACCTCTGCCATGCCTCTCTTCCCAACCTCTGCCCATGCTGTTGGCCATGGCGCTTCGCCTTGGGAGCGCGTAGGCCGAGACCTCCGCTGGTCTCCCTCTTGACACACCCGCACACATGCACGAGGCCAGCCAAGCCCCCTTGGACCACGGCATCGGGAGGATGCCGGACTGGAGCACCGCCTTGTCCGTCGCCGTGCACCGAGCGCCGCCGCGGTGAACCCAGCCGCCTCTCCATTGAGCTCTGCCCTCCATTGACCCCGGATCCATGCCCGCCTTAATGAGACGGACTCCGTGCGCACCCTATCTCCGTGGTTGCCTTGCCGGAGCACTGACCCGAGCCACCTTGCCAGCCATCGTGTCCGTGCACCGCCACTCTGGAGCCGCCGTTCACCATTGTTTCCCGCCAACTCTGACCACCGCTGGGATCAAGAAGAGGCTGAGGAGCTCCACCTTGACATGTTGCATCGTTTGGGCAAGGAGATGGAGGCCGTGGACCCTTCCTGACCGTCGTTGCCGTGCACCGAGGACCCGCCAGAGCTCTACCGCGAGAGTTGCTACCCGCGGACTCTGCCGTGGCATTTGGTCACCGCCGATGCCTCAAGCAGGTGCTGCGTGACTCCAATCGCGCATCTACGCCACCAAATGGAGCCGCAGTGGCTCGGTGTGGAGGATGCACCGAGCGTCGCCGCCGCCGAGCCGCCGCCTGCTGCAGAGCGCATCATCGGGAGCCAAACCGCCGCCTTGAAGCCCACCGTCATGATCGCCTTGATGTCCTGGAGTGGATGGTGGAGTTGATGGCGCCGGAGGACCACCGTAGCGCCGGGAATTGCGGATTCCCCGCCGTCGGTGAGCTGCGCCGACGGGCCGTCTCAGACAGAGGAAGGGGATGAAGTGGTGGAGCAGTGGATGGACTTGGTGCACGTGAACTGTGTCGCTGACAGTGGGACCAAGAGGATCCGGTGCACCGTGAACCAAGTTGTGGACCTTGTGAACCCAGACGTGAACTAGATGCACCTGGCTCATGTGGACCGTGTCGCTGATAGTGGACCCCACGGGCGTAGGTTCACCATGAACTGAACCGAGCCGAGCCTGGACCTACCAGTCAGTGATGACGTCATATGGGCCCCACCTATCAATTGACCATTGACCGTTGACCGATGACGTCAGCATGACGTCACCCCGGACCCACCTGTCAGCCCTCCGTTGACCCGATCAACGCTGACATCAGCATGACGTCAGGGTGACGTCATCCACCACATCAGCACCTGTGTTGATCCAGTTGACCCGCGCCTGACACGTGGCCCAATCAAAAGCTGCCACGTGTCAGCACCAGATAAATCAGCCCTTTTTCTTTTTCAGAAAATGGTTAAATCTTTAAAAATTCATAACTAATTCATACGAGTTCCAAAAAATACGATCCACATATCCAAAATTTCTACAAATCGAGCCCTATCTATCTAGGATATATTTAAGTGCATTTGGATTTCTATTTTGCATTCGTTCTTTATGCTAATCTATAGGGGTCGTTTCCGCGACCATTAAATCTCGTTACAGGCTCGAGCGAGGACAGGTCTGACGACAGTGACTACCAAGAGAAGTCCGACAGCTACATCAGTGAAGGTGCCACACCTCACCCAACCTCGTAGATCCCATTATGTATGGTAAATGTAGTATGGCTAGTGCTTTAATTCCTGTTGCTATAATGCTTGCCTGTGCTAGGATTGCATGATAGATTACTATTTCATGAGCCCTACCTTGTTGTAAACTTTCATCTGCTTACCCGCTGTTATGTTAGCCACTTGCTTATCTACTATTACTATATACTTCACTCGCTTACATTTTGATGCGACGTGATGAACCTTGGGAAGGCCTGGAGGGTGCCAGGCTGGATGTGTGAGTTGATGGATCAGATGGGCATGTGAGCTGATGATGTTGGATCTGGGTTTGGGGTGGAACGTACGGCAGGGAGTAGGGTGAGGGTTGAGTCGATCGAGCCGGGATCTACGATGAGCTTTTAGAGCAAGTCTTGTCGGGGAATGGATCTGGACATTCCCGTGAGAGGAGCCTGTGGTGTGCTAACTGAGATGTGATGGTGGTCTTTGGGTGTGACCCTCTGTGAGGAGGAACCCAGGACGAAGGTGCCATGGTAGCACGTAAAAGATAAACCCTGACGAAGATATCCCGGTTTGGTCAAACCTAGGAACCGCTGCAATGGTATCCGGACCTTAGGAATCTCTTGCTTTCCACTCGCTCTCCATGGGAGGGAGACGGTCGAACCGCTGGATAGATCGATGCCATTACTGCTAGGCGAGTAGTGATAGGGAGGTATATGCATGGGACGAAGCTAACACCCTTCTAAGATGATCATGGCACCCCCTTCGGGAGTGGGTACATGCCATGGCGTTCTCTTCGGGAGCGAACACATGGGCTCTTCATAGTTCTAGCGATCCAGAGCTGGATGGTAGAATGGCATCGTTCTATGGCAGTAGGCGCCCGGGATCTGCCTAGATGGGGCGCACCATCGAGGATGGCTATCTTGTGGATTAGTGAAACCTCTCAGAGTGTATGGTTGATCGATCGATACATAAGCCAAATCCTTTGGCTATGGACCTTTCCTGAGTTCCGCATGCACCGGACTAGTGAGTGGAGTGTTCTACCTTCCCCTGAGTGTGTTTTCTGGTCGTGAGCCAGTTGAGGGCTGCTGGCCGCTGAGACAAGCCGAGAGGGAGTCGGCTTGTCGACTTGAGTCTGAGATGGTATTGGAGGAGATGGGATGGAGGATCAGAGATGGATGATGATGGATGTTGTGGGATGGGAATGTGTTTAAAACTTGATTATTATATTACTGATATACTTGTTTACCTGCATAGGAAAACCCCAGCCTTATAGGTTCCTTTTGATATATCCTTTTTGCATCCAACTTCCACAAAGCAATGCATAGGATGGGAGTGTGGCCAGTACAAATTGTACTAAAAATTTGGTTCAGGTTCGATGAGTGAGTACTCATCTGGGGAGTACAGTGATTGAGGATTTCGTGCCTACGCTCAAGTTGGATCGAAGATGATAGCTTCCGCACCTCAAGCTTTTATTGTTATGTTGCATGAACTCTGATTCCGCCAAGTGGCGATGTAATAAGTTATTGTAAACCTCTCTTTTACGCTCTTTTGTTCGATGTATGGATTATGGTATTCAACTGTTATCGGGTAATATGATTTAAATGGTCATATTACATTTCGGCTCTGTGGATTTCCCTTCGCGGAAATCGAGGTCATTTCAACTGTCGTCGCACCTCCACCGGCCGAATCTGGGCAGGACCATTGCCGCCTTGTCTCCATCGACCGAATTCGGCCGGATCCTTGCCTCCATGAAAGGAGGGGCCCCGCCTCCACGGAAGGAGGGGCTCCGCCTCGAGCCAAGCGCCGCCGCGCGCCGAGCGCCAAGTGCCTTGTGCCACCGAGCGCGCGTCGCGCCACCGACCTCCTTGCACCGAGCGCCACCGCGGTCGTCCAGAGCACCACTGCTGCGCGTGCCAAGCGCTGCGGCGGCCAGGGGAGGGGAGGATAGAGAGGAGGGGAGGGGAACACGGCGCTGAGGGGAAGGGGAGACAACTGAAACCCTAACTTTCTGCTCGAAAATGAAAGTGAAATGAAGTGAAAGGGAGGGGAGGGGAACACGACGCTGAGGGGAGAGAGTGTGAGGGGAGTTGAGGTTGGACTGAAACCCTAAGTTCACATTTTATAGGTGGCTACCAGATTGGGCCTCGGCAGGGCTCATTGGGCCGATTTATTTTCCGTAGCGGGCCTTATAAAGAGCCCGCTGCGGTAAATTGATTTACTGCAACGAGCATCTTAAGATATCCGCTGCGGTAAATGCCCTATTTACCGCAATGGACACCTTAAGATGCCCGTTGCGGTAAATCGGTTTACCGTCGTGGGCAAAAGTGCAAAATGCCCCACTGCAGTAAATGATCGATTTACCGCAGCGGGCAATTTAAGAGCCTGTCATGGAGTCCAAATGTGCGACGCTGCGGTAATTCGTTTTTAACGTAGTGACAAGGGTTACGCACGTCACTCATGAACTGGAGGTATGCTAGCTACACCTTGGACGATTTCAGTTCATAGTGTCCACTTAACATTGCTAGATTGGTTGAATTATTGCTTCACCATGGTCAACAATTCCTATAAAATTTTACATGTGCAATGCTTTCAGTAAAAACATTTGTAGTAATATAGTATATAGTTTAGTTACATTTGCTAAAACTAATTGGTTACATTGTTAGAAATTTGTTTAAAATAAATACTTGAATGCGACCATGTATATCTAGCCGACTAACTAGCTTCCCCATGCTACGGAAACATGAAAAATATTAGGATAAGAAGATAACGACAATCAAGCTAGAGAATAGAAAACAAAACAACCTATATTAAGTTGATTGATTCTTACAATATTCAAGATTCATTATTCCATCGATTCAATGTGTGTCTGCTTTTTGTGATGGTGCTTGTTTGTCTTTGCTCTGTGGCCAACTTGATGCCGCGCATTGTATTTTGGTGACAGGACCGTGCGGTGCCAGAAATTTTGGCAATCTATTATTAGGTATAGATTAGGCCACAAATTTTCTTTTAGGTTTGTTTTTATTATATCCTTTTTCATAAGATTTTATTATGTGCCTTTATGATGCTTGAATACTTAAGGAGGCATATTTGGTCAGGGTACACCCCTAGTGATAATTTATATTTTGAGATGAGGCAGGGGAGATCTTAATCCAATAGATATATGACATGGAGGCCAACCTCTTTTTAGAGACGGCTATAAGAGCATCGTCTACAGCCTCTCTATTTTCTCCCGAATAGCTCGGAATGCAGAATTTGATTAAAATCTGCTTCCAACAGACTCTCTATCATGTTGTCCAAAATAGATTGAAGCTATTCCTGGATTTTTGCTCGCTAGAGGAGGCGAGCGGCACTCGCTCGCTATCCAGACTTAGCGCGTCTCTCCCGCACTTCTCCCCTCATGCAGATGCTATTTTTAGATATGCATGTTCGCAGCCTCAATGGCTGAGAAGAAAGGGCAACAAAATATGAAGAGTCTGCTGTAGTGATCGAGTTATTTGGAGAGCAAATTTTTTTAGAAAGCCTCTAAATCTTGATACTTGAAGATTCATTTTGCATAGTCTCTTGAAGATGCTCTAATGTGTCTATAGAGGCAGCTACACCAGCCACCTCTATCTTTCTCTCTAGAAATCACGGTTGTTGATTGCGCTCTTGTAAAAATTGTTGGTGCCTTTAGAAATCATTTTATGTAATTGCACTGAAACTTGCCAAAAATTTCTTGAATGTTGTATTTTTCATGTGACTTTTTCTGCATGATTCATATGAAAATCTTGCATCACAGAGGAACTTGACATTGTTAAAGCTGATTACAAGAAATGTTAGATTAGGAGAAACATATATCCTGTTGGTGGAAGTCAATGCTAAACTAACAATCATGACCCTGTTAATATGATTGAAACCATTATTTTTGGGAAAAAAAACATATCTCCTGTAGTGGAAGCCCAGTACTGAGCTCCAAAGTCAAATGGCAGCTGGAGGGAGGCCCCCGCCTGTCCAGATGATTCCTCCCCTCGGCCGTCCTCTGTTTAAAACCTCTCCTCTCCGCGCAGCGCACCCTTGTTGCCGATCACATCACAAGTTCACAGCTCAACGCAAGAGAGACGCCCATCACGTCCGCCAGACTGCCACGAACCATGGCACGGCACGCGCGCGCCCAGCTGCTCCTCGCCCTCGTCGCCACGCTGGCCGTGGCCGCGGCGTCGGCGTCGGCCTACGCGCGCGCCGCCGACGCCGACACGGAATTGGTCATCGGCCGCGACGACGACGTGCTCGGGCTGGGCGGCATGCTTGGCGGCAGGCGGCGGCTCGACGACGCCAACACCACGGGCCTCGACGACGGCAACGCCACGAGCATCGACGACGCCGTCAGGGGGGCAGGGTTGGGGTTCATCAGCTACGCCGCGCTGTACAGCGACAGGGTCCCGTGCTTGCTGCGCGGCGCGTCCTACTACAACTGCCGCCCCGGCGCCGAGGCCAACCCCTACAGCCGCGGCTGCTCCGCCATCACGCAGTGCCGCGGCTGAGCCAGCAGCTGCGACTGCACGCGAGACTGCTTGGCTCTGCTAGCTGTGTGTTCCGCTTCTGCCATTGCCGCCGCTAGCTGCTTGCACGCGCGCTCCTTGCTTTCGTTTGTGCTTCGTGCTCGTGCGTCCTTCTCGCTCTTCCTGATTCTGAAGGTACTGAACAGAGATTTTGCCATTTTGTTGTAAACCGTTGCTATTCTTGTGATAAGATTAAGATTGACGTTTGTATTTTCTGTGATGTGTATGACCATATCCAATGTAAGTTGATTGATTCTTACATTATTCAAGATGAACTATTCCATCGATGCAATGCAGTGTGCGCTGGTTTGTCTTTGCTCTGTGGACAACTTGATGTTGCGCATATGATTGATCTCAGGTTCCTTCAGTTCAGACCAACACTTCAGCTTTCCAGTTTCCAGTTTCCACACTCAGCCATGCCCATGCATAAGCATAACAGAACTCAACATTCATTCTAAAGAAATGCAGTACTCTGACTCTCTGAGGTCTGAGCTAAGACGATCTCTGTCTTTTTTCTTTTTTTTAAAAAAAAGAACACAACATTCGAATGAGTATAGAAGTTTAGTACAGATCCATGGTGCTTAGCCTACACTCTAGTGCTCCACCATTAGGTGAAAAAACAGACGATCTCTGCCACTGGCTGCTTAAGCCCCCGTTTAGTTAGCTATGTTGAGCAACTGCAATGAAACCAGCTTTTGATCCCCAGTGTTGCATATGTCGCCGGTTGTGAATCTGCCGGCAGCCTTTCTTGACGATAGTGCAGCGGCAGCTAACGATGCCAACGTGACAACGTTACAGGTTGTTGCCAAGAGTTGCAAACACCAAACAGGCAGTTACAGCACGACGTACAAGCTGTACAGGGACTGCTGTTCCACTACTTGGATGATGATTAGCGGTTGACCCGGCTCAAACAGAGGACATGTCATTCGCTAATGTTTTCTTTAGCGGTAGTATAATAACATCTGGCAGTTCAACGGATGCTGGAACAGACGAACTCGGCAGTTGGAGATATTTGTGTTTTTTGATTGATCCAACCATGGAAGACAACCCTCCCCCCCCCCTGCCACAACATTATTAAAAGTTACGTACCGTATGATTTCTAGGTGCATTACTTGAATTTGTAGATGCTAATACATTTTTCTAAAAGAATTACTCAAGAGTTACAAAGATCTAATTAGAATAAAATCAAAATGAACTTCAATTAGAAATAGAGGACGAGGTAGTATCTTAAAGGAACATGGTATCTACGACTAAGAGGAATTTATATCTTGTCTTATTTTATTTTATACTGTTGAAAAAGACAAATCTTACTATCTATTTCTCTACGATCTCATGAAGTCATATCATCGAAGGGTCCTACAAGTCACTAATAACCTTTAAAATCATCATGTGTGAGCCCAAGTGTCTTCTCACTCATGTGGTTTTTTGTTCCATGACATCTAATCTCCATCTGTCTAATACACTTTCTCCACCCATGACAACCATTTATTTCTTCCTTCACACCCACGGCAACGTGCGGGGAATCCACCTAGTATATTTTAAAGTTTGAATGCATTCGTTTTAGAAGTTATTTGATTCGATCTTTTCAAAATATACTATATTTCATTCCATTAATCATGATGGCTTGTTTGAATGCACTTATATGCACCCAATCCATGCAGTGGCGGATGCAGGATGAGGGAGAAGGTGGGGCTAAAACAATGCAGACGTTAATTTTTATCAAGATTTAATGGTGATTTTATATTTTTGCTACAGTGGTTTTAGTACTAATTAGGTGCTTTAGGGGGGTGCTGGAACCCACCCAGCCCCCCTTAGATCCGCCACTGAATCCATGTGAGTTGATCGAATACATGTATATCCAAACAAGGATTGAAAATAGCCGAACCTAAAAGCATGATGTGTGAAACACTCATTACTGTTGCATTTTTTTTCTTTGAAAGAATGTCATTCGATGAGAGTTGTTTGGTTCATGTAACATTTTATTGTATTTTTCCTAGTGACAAGCCTGCTATAGCAATGGTTCAGAGTTCAGAACCATAGTTACCTTTTGCTAGCATATCAAACCCGTGTTCGAGTTCTTGACTTATGCACTTGGTATGAGTGCTCACATTTCTGGTTCTCCAGTAGCCTTGACACAAAGCAGAAGCACTTGCTCCCACCCACAATGTATAGGATTGATGCCACTAGGTGATGTTTTTGTACAGTAAAAGTAAATGAAAGAAGAGAGGACAATTACAACACACATGAGAAAGAAGAAAGGAGGATGTTAAAGCGTGACCTATCATGCTACAGGCCAAGTGCGCGAACCGCCACCCACCATCCCGCTATGCATGTGCCCGCGCGGCCTCCTTTTCCCCTTCCCTCGCTGACGCCATGGCTATGGCCGCCCAACCTCCTCCTCCTCCGCTTGCATCACCGCTGCTTCCAACCCGTCGTCTCTCCCCGTCACACCACATGACCTATTTTGACTCCCCAAGTTTTTTTTCTAAGGCTATCGGGATGGGGAAGAAGTAAGGAAGAAAGAGGGCACGGGTCGTACGATGTGTGTGGGTAAGAGCATCTCCAAGAGATTAGTCAAAATGGCTATCTAAATTTACTAATTTTGCTATTTTTCTAAAATAAATCTCGGTGTAAAAAATTAGACTACAGATTATCTAAATTAGACTCCATATTGAAAAACCTGCCACATCACGCGAGCTCTCGTCCGAGAATCAAGCTGCATGCGAGAATTGCATGCGGGAAGGGCAAGTTGCATGCCAGAATTGCGTGCAGGGAGGTGATGGCGAGCGCTCATGGCTCGCTTTCCATAGCGAGCGAGATATGCGGAATAGACAGGGTGCTATTTTAGGCAACATGATGATAGAGCATATGTTGGCCACTTGTTTTCATCTAAAATAGTCAAATTTGGAATGCATGACTCAAATGGCTAATCTCTTGGAGATGCTTTTAGAGTTTGTGAAAGAAAAACGTATAAAGTTTGATTAAATCTTTACTGGTGTAGTGAAACTGTTAGCTGAGACCACTACTCTTGTTAGCCTACATAGACTGTTGGTAAATCAATTAGTTACATCCAAATCCAATAGCTTTCTGCCGCGTGGCTTGCCGCCCAGCTTTGCCATTTGAAGCTTGACAAAATGTCACGCTCCTTTCCTGATTCCCTCATCTTGCCAGTTGCCACGCCGTCGCTTTGGCCGCCACAAGTAGTCGATGGCCCACACGTGTTCTGGGCTTTCAATGAAACAAATCCAATCGCCCAGAATGTTACGAAAGCCCAATCCGCAAATTACCCGATTTAGCGCGGGGCGCTTAACAAACTCCCACGGTCTCAAAAGCGACGGACACACACGCGAAACCTTCCACTGACTCGTGGGCCCAACCCCCCGCCGACCCTCTGGCTGCGGGGCTCCGGCGGCGTGTCCACGTCGTCGCCCGCATAAAAGAAGGCTGGTGGTCGCCACTGCGCGCAGCCCAGTCCACCCCGCGAGTACAACACAGCGGCAGCTCGCCACCACGCGAGCCAAGCGCCCGCCTCCGCAACGCAAAACCCTAGCCCCAAACCCTAGGCGGCTACGGTCTCTGATCCCGGCGGTCCCGGCCCAATGGCGTCGTCGCCGGACTTGTTCCCCAACGTCGCCTTCTCTGACGTCTCCGCCGCCGTGCCCGCGGCCGAGGGGGCCACCGCCGCGTTCGGCCTCGGCGCCGCCACTGGGGCCCCGCGCCTCAGCCTCGTGAAGTCCGGGAAGGCCGAGGCAGAGTCCACGGTCGAGATCGACCTCGCCGACGCGCAGGTAGCCGCCGTGATCTCGGTGAATGTGATTTGGGTTCGGGGCCAAGCGTGGGAGGTAGTGGCGCAGTGTGTGTCTCAGTGTCTGCCTCTGCCCTGTGATTTGGCTTGATTTGGTGTGGTTTCAGGGAGGTGTGCGATGCTCTCTGACGTTTTGTGTGGAATGACACGTTTGGGTTTTGCTTGCAGGTATTCAAGTTGGGACCGAGGGAGTGGCTGTGCGTGTGCGACGAGTCGGAGGCTAAGGCTGGCGTGGAAGAGGTAATTTGTTAATTTTCTGTTTCTCTCTGGTTTCAATTGGTTGTGCTGACTTTGTGGAACTAACAGCTTGTGTAGCATGGCAAGAGTATGCACATGTTGTATTGCATTGCATTTTGTTTACAAAGAATATTTTTCCCATGCATATTTCCTTCCAAGCTCACCTTACATTTGTATCATTAATATTTAATGCTCGATGGTGGTAAAGCTGTACATTCCCTCCATTATGTACAATGGTCGATGCTTCTATATCTAAGTTGAACTTAGGTTCAGATCTGGACGGCAATAATGAATTGGTACTTTTTAGCTACTGCCTGCAAAGGATTTGTCCTATGCTTTGAATTCTCACATAAGCAATATTTCTTCCTGAAATAGAGCGTAAATCACACTAAAATGTTACTATATTCTGACATGACATAAAGCTCCATGTGTTTAAACTCCATTGCCATGTTTGCTGACCTATTAACAACTTATATGTGAACCTGAAGATCATTCTTTGTCCTTGTACATTAAAACCTTCTTGTAGTACATATTAAATGGCTACATGTTAACTCTCAGTTCTTTGAGGCAGAAGTCATTTTCAAGAGCAATTAAGGTTGTTCTTAGGACAGAAGCTGAGAGCAAAGCCTTCTCTTTAGCTTTTCAACGATGGAAACACCAAGTTATTAGTGGAAAAGCTGGTTTGTCCTTTTCATGACTTGTTTCAGATAATTTCAGCAGTATGCTTTGTTGCACTGTTTATGAGTCATTACCTTATTAGGGTTATGTTAGTTTTAATAGCCACAGACATAATATATTTGTATTTCCCCTATATTTGCATCATAAAAAAGTGAAGCATTTGCTCTGAGCACTAGTGAATTTCAGACTACATACTGGCATACTGACTTGCACTGTGTTTTTGCACGCTCATGTAATAATCCTACAATCTGGTGAAATATCAGAATTTTATGTTCATACGTACTCTAATTCTACCTTCATGATGAAATTTTTTGTTCTTGGTAATTTTCAGAATAAGAAGTTGGGGTTCTTTTTCACTATTTATCTTCTGTAATATAATGATACGCAGCCCTCCTTTGTGCTTGAGAAAAGAAATTTATGTTCTTGGTCTCTCTCAGAACTAGCATATTTTTGCTGTGCATTTCCACGGACAGACCTACCAGATAGTAACTGTAGGTCAGATTAAACTGTGTGCTGTGTGCAGTTTGATGCATTGGAGAAGTTGAATGGGGCACACTGCACCTGCAGAGCTTTAAAAAATGAGATAAACATACATCAGATATGCTTATTGCATGACTTAATGCCAAAACGGACACAGAAAAATAACTTTGACCCCCTCTGTACATTAGTGTCGGGTGTATTTTGGTACAAGCTTAACATCATCGTAAAAATTCTTTTTAAATCTGAACCTGTTGATGTAAGCTTTATATGCTCAACTCATTATTTGAATAACTATTTCGTCAATATTTGTAACACTTGATTTAAAAAAAGTTTAAACTGATGGGTGGATGTTTTGTGTAAAGTGTTTTTTTTGGCAAAAATGCTTATTTTTGCTTATGTGACAGGGGAGCGGCTGGAGAATGGATCAATAATTGCTTCGAAAAGCAAATTCGATACAAAAATTGAGGCATCATCAGCAAAGATGTATTTCCACTACTACGGCCAGTTATTACATCAGCAAAACATGTTACAAGATTTTGTGCGGACAGGTGTGTTACCACCTAAAGCTCTCAGTTCTTTCTATTCTGATCAACAGGGTGTCATGGTAGTTCAAATTCTGCACTAATACTGACAAGATCGTGCACATTCTTTCCTTCAGGAACATACTATGCTGCTGTAATGGAAAACCGATCTGACTTTGAGGGTCGAGTTGTGGTTGATGTTGGGGCTGGAAGTGGTATTCTTTCGTTATTTGCTGCCCAGGTGCATTTTAAACTCCAACATTGCTTCTCTTACTAGTTACTTAAATGCTTGATTGATATGATGTGACTTGACAGATAGTGGTTGGGTATGTTAATGTTAGGCCGGTGCAAGACATGTATATGCAGTCGAGGCATCTGAAATGGCTGAACATGCTCAACGCCTAATCTCTGGGAACCCGTCTCTTGGACAACGGATCACGGTTTGTCTTGTATCCCTTCAAATACCCTTTTTGTTAGCTTTGACCCTCAATTGATATTTTACCCCTCCTGAATAGGTCATCAAGGGCAAGGTTGAGGAAGTAGAGCTTCCAGAGAAAGCTGAAATACTGATTTCTGAGCCTATGGGTATAGCACTCTTTGATTTTCTGGAGTGTTCTGATTGTTTTTCTTCTGTCTGTATGTCTCACGTTAATCACTTGTTATCTATAGTAGTATTCACAGGTATTGAAAAAAGTACAATGTTAGGTTGCTATCATATGTTTAACCTGATATAGATAAAAACCATATCTATGCGCAAACACTTTTTTTATGTTAGAATTGTCTTCATTTTACGATCCCTTTGTATTGGCTGTAGTCTGTTGGTAATAGCCTTGTAGGATAGATGAAACGACAATTGTGTTCTGGACCATTCATTGACTCTATTGGAGAGTTGCATCCACAACAACAACAACAACATAGCCTTTTGTCCCATGCAAGTTGGGGTAGGCTAGAGATGAAACCCAAAAGAGACCAGGAAACAAAGGACACATAGAGGGTACAAGAAAAAAGGATTACGGTTCAGGCATGTTAATTGCTAGTCTCCAAGCACTCCTATCCATAGCTAAATCTTTAGGGATATTCCACTCCTTAAGGTCTCTCTTAACCGACTCGTTCCAAGTCAGTTTAGGTCGACCTCTACTGTTCTTTACATTATCGACCCGCTTTAGAACCCCACTACGCACCGGCGCCTCAGGTGGCCTCCGTTGGACATGGCCAAACCATCTCAACCGGTGTTGAATCAATTTCTCCTCAATTGGTGCCACCCCAACCCTATCCGGAATATCGTCTTCTGGACTCTATCCCTCCTTGTGTGCCCACAACACAATCGCAACATACGCATCTCTGCTACACTCAATTGCTGGATATGTCGCCTTTTTGTAGGCCAACATTGAGCACCGTATAGCATCGCCGGACGAATCGCTGTCCTATAAAACTTACCTTTTAACTTCTGAGGCACCCTTTTGTCACAGAGGACGCCTGAAGCTTGACGCCATTTCAACCAACCAGCTGAAATTCTATGCCTAACATCTTCATCGATGTCGCCATCCTTTTGTAGCATCGATCCTAAATACCGAAAAGTATCCTTCTTGGCCACCACTTGCCCATCGAGACTAACGTCTCCCTCCTCATTCCTAGTCACGCTGAAGTCGCACCTCATGTACTCGGTCTTTGTCGTACTAAGTCTAAACCCTTTCGACTCTAACGTGTGCCTCCATAGTTCTAACTTCCTATTAACCCCTGCCTTTGTCTCGTCAACTAGCACCACATCATCAGCAAAGAGCATACACCAAGGGATATCACCTTGTATGTCCCTTGTGACCTCATCCATCACCAAAGCAAATAAATAAGGGCTCAATGCTGACCCTTGATGTAGCCCTATTTTAATTGGAAAGTCACTGGTGTCGCCATCACATGTTCGGACACACGTCACCACATCGCTGTACATATCCTTGATGAGGGTGATGTATTTGGTTGGGACTTTGTGCTTTTCCAAGGCCCACCACATGACATTTCTCGGTACTTTGTCATATGCCTTCTTGAGGTCAATAAAGACCATGTGCAAGTCCCTTCTTCTGCTTCCTATATCTCTCCATCAACTGTCGTAATAAGAAAATCGCCTCTATGGTCGACCTACCAGGCATAAACCCAAATTGGTTTTGGGTCACACTTGTCACTCTTGTTAGGCGATGCTCGATAACCCTCTCCCAGAGCTTCATCGTATGGCTCATCAACTTAATCCCACGGTAATTAGTACAACTTTGAACATCTCCCTTGTTCTTGAAGATCGGTACTAATATACTTCCCCTCCATTCTTCAGGCATTTTTTTTGACCGAAAAATGAGGTTAAAAAGCTTAGTTAACCATACTATCGCTCTGGCACCTAGGCATCTCCACACTTCAATGGGGATACCATCAGGGCCCATCGCCTTACCTCCCTTCATCCTCTTCAAAGCCTCTTCGATCTCTGCCTCCTGAATTCTCCTCACGAAGCATCTGTTGGTATCGTCAAATGAGTCACTCAACTCCAGGGTAGGACCCTCATCATTATCCCCATTAAATAACTTGTCAAAGTACTCTCTCCATCTGTCCTTGATCTCCTCATCCCTCACCAAAAGTTGATCTGTCCCATCCTTGATGCATTTGATTTGGTTGATGTCCCTCGTCTTCCTCTCGCGGATCCTAGCCATCCTATAAATGTCCTTCTCCCCTTCCTTCGTGCCTAGCCGCTGGTAAAGGTCATCATACGCCTGACCTTTTGCTACATTCACCGCTTGTTTTGCAGCCCTCTTCGCTATTTTATAGCCCTCAATGTTGGCTGCAAAACGACATTTCACTCCTCCCTAATAGCCCTTTCCACCTCGTCATTCCACCACCAGGTGTTTTTCGCTTCCCGTTTGCCTCTCCTACTCACTCCAAACACATCTGAAGCCACCTTCCGAACACATGTCGCCATCTTTAGCCACATATCATTTGCATCTTCTCCTTCTTTCCACGGCCCCTCGCCTAGCACCCTCTCCTTAAATGTTTGCGCTGCTTCTCCTCTAAGCTTCCACCATTTTGTTCCCGCAATCTTGGCCCGATTGTCCCGGTGGACACGTACCCGAAAGCGAAAATCCGCCACCACAAGCTTGTGTTGAGGGACAACACACTCCCCAGGTAACACCTTACAATCTAAGCAAGCACGTCTATCCTCCCTCCTTGCAAGGATAAAGTCGATCTGGCTCAGGTGTTGTCCACTACGAAAGGTCACTAGATGGGATTCCCTTTTCTTAAAGACAGCGTTCGCTATCAACAAATCGTAGGCCAAGGCGAAGTTCAAAACATCCTCCCCCTCTTGATTTCTACTACCATACCCGAAACCCCCATGCACCCGCTCGAAACCTACATTAGTCGCACCCACATGGCCGTTGAGGTCTCCTCCTATGAAGAGTTTCTCGCTGATAGGCACGGTACTAACCATGCTATCGAGATCTTTCCAAAACTGCCTTTTGGTGCTCTTGCAAAGACCTACCTGTGGGGCATAGACACTAATCACATTCAGAGTCGAGTCTCCAACTATCAACCGGACTAGGATAATCCGGTCGCCTTTTCTCTGCACATCAACCACTCCATCCTTAAGGCTCCTATCGATCAAGATGCCTACACTATTCCTACCCGAAGTTGTCCCCGTGTACCGAAGTTTGTAGCCAGTATCCTCCACCTCCTTCGCCTTCTGGCCCTTCCATTTAGTCTCCTGTACGCATAAAATATTTACTCGCCTCCTAATTGCTGTATCGACTAGCTCTCTTAACCTACCCGTTAGAGACCCTACATTCTAGCTACCTAGACGAATCCTAGTTGGCTCGGCTAGCTTCCTTACCCTTCGCACCCGTCGAGGGAAGTGCGAAGACCCTTGCTCATTTATCACTACACCCGGGCGCAGATGTAGCGCGTCACAAAGGTTGCGACGACCCGACCCTTGCTCATTTATCATCGTACCCGGATCACGATACGACGCGCCACTATTGGAGAGTTGCATGCCCAAGCTATTTAGTCTGTTGGTAATAGCCTTGTAGGATAGATGAAATGACACTTGTGTTCTGGACCATTCATTGACTCTATTGGAGAGTCGCATGCCCAAGTTACACCAGCTGTTATTTGTAATGTTTCACTGTTGTTGTTTGAATTTGGAAATGTGTCCTAGAACTTGCTCCCTCAAAACAATTTACGATGCTTCACATTTGGTCGTGTTTACAAAGGTTAAGTATTTTGGATGAATTATGTATTTGGTTTTAGTCTACTCCAATGTTCACAACAAACAAACATCCAGTTCTTTGATTTTGTTCACTGGGCCAAGTGGCAACTTTGACAATTCAGACCTCGTTGAAGAGTAATGATATATCATGATTTCATTTTTTCCCTCCTGCATTATCCATTATTGATTGATTTGTACTCCATGCTTTTAGGAACCCTTTTGGTTAATGAGAGGATGCTAGAGTCCTATGTCATAGCTAGAGACAGATTCCTTGCTCCAGATGGTAAAATGTTTCCAACAACAGGAAGGTATATTTGCCACTTAGAATTACATGCTAAATTTTAATTGCTCTTGAATCTTGATAGTCTTTAATTCATCTGGTAAACAAAAAGGCCATATCAACTTTTGTGTTCTTAATTAACAGTTCTATGCATTTCATGGAAATTTTGTCTTTCTTTCTGCATGCACTTAGTTTATGTCCTGCCTGTACTTGGTGTACATCCTACATTCCTACCTGTATTACCTGTTCCTAGATTTCTCTTACATGGGGTTCAGTTTTCTTCAATCACTGAGCAATTTTGCAACATATCGGTTTGGTGGCTCTCTTGATCATGGATTTCAAATGTTGAAACCTTTATAATTCAATCAAGTCATTGTCTGTGTCAATATGAAAAATCGACAAGAAATGTTATTAAGTCACAAAAGTATATTTTAGTATGATCTTCAACTTTGTATCAGCATCTGCACTTCTCTACTTCAGTCACATGTATTTACTGTAACACCCTTGTGGTTGCCTTACTTCTTAAGGTTTGAGATACTGTTTGGACCTTGTAGTCAGGCCTTCTGCTGCCATGTTGTTTTTGCTATTGATAGTGATAGTCATAAGTTAAGACATTTTGTTTAGTGGCATTTACTTGTGGAATTGGAGTCATCATATACCAATGGCACCCCACACTGAAAGGATTCCACTTAATTCTGATTCAGTGTCGTTAGGGTGGATTTGAATATAGTTACAAGATCATATGTCTCTTTTAGTATGTGGAAGTGCTTTTATTTTTGCTATTCTTACATGCAGTCCAACAATATTTATTTAAAATAATGAGCTCAGAGGCATGCATAGTTCATCAGTTCTTCTGTGCAGAATTTGGTATTTCAAATTACTCATCAATACTTCATGTCTTTTTAGGATTCATATGGCTCCATTTTCTGATGAATACCTTTATATTGAAATGGCAAATAAGGTACTAAATCATTGCTAGGTTTTCCTTACATTATTGCTGTCTAATGCCTTCTTGTATATTAAACTAGTAGACTACTGCCTAATCACGGGGATTCAGAGCCTATCTAATTGCCGTAGTTTTTTTGTTCATCTTTTGTTTTTTGTATAATTAAATTAAGAAAAAAGTCTTCGTCAATATTTTATTACTTATATAGTATCCCATGAATCATCCAACTCCATCAAATATTAAAATACACCTATAAAAATAACAGGTTTCAAAGTAGGATAGGAACATACCACACCACCAACTGCTATGTTTGATACCTTTGTCAGATATTTATATTTAATGTTCCAACTTCACTTTGGCAGCACTTTTGCTTATTCGTAATTGGTTTTGTTATTTATGTTGCCATCTTGTTGTGAAAAGATCTGTCTTATTTGATTATTATACATTATTTTTATGGACTCATGATCTCTTCATGTGTGTCTATATTTTAGTATCAGGTCTTTCTCATGTAGTATTGTCTATGTGTTCTTGCAGGCTCTCTTTTGGCAACAGCACAATTTTTTTGGTGTTGATCTTACACCTTTACATGGTTCAGCATTCCAGGGATACTTTTCACAGGTTACACTGCACAGTTCCATTCTATAATTGTAAACATTTATAGATATGTGTTATTGCTTTTGCTGTGATGAGAAACTAGCAATTTCTTCTACCTTTCTGTGTGCTTGTAAATTGGAACAGTTGGCATGGATTGGGGTAGATATGTATATTCAGTTACTGACATTGACATGATTTGTCCCAGAACTTTTGTGGCTGTAGTGAACGATTCTTAAGTTTTTTCTTCTGTTATTATTACTGTTGCCTGGTTCTGTGCTAAAGTCTTATTAATTTGAGTGTGTCTTTCTTTTTCCTTGACAAATCTAAACACCTATTCTATTCTCATGCAGCCTGTTGTGGATGCATTTGACTCAAGATTATTAATTTCTCCACCAACATATCATACACTTGATTTTACTAGCATGAAGGTAAGCATGGCATGAGATCTAACCATGTGAATTTTGTGAAAGATTTCTTGGTTTGATGGAAATATGACATGCTTATCTTTCGTTTCCAGGAAGAGGAGCTTTACGAGATTGATATTCCTCTGAGTTTTGTAGCATCTGTTGGCACTAGAGTACATGGATTAGCTTGTTGGTTTGATGTATTGTTTAATGGGAGGTCAGTATATCTCAATATATACTGGAAATTCTGTTGACTAGTAATATTTATAGAGTCGCAGCACTCCTTTAGATTTGTCTTCCGTTTGTCTTCCGCTATTCTAAATCTGCTATGCTATACTGCAGCACTGTGCCAAGGTGGCTTACCACTGCTCCAGGATCCCCTACCACTCACTGGTACCAACTGCGATGTGTGCTTTCACAGCCATTGTATGTCATGGCTGGTCAAGAAATAACTGGCCGTCTTCATCTCGTAGCCCATAGTTCTCAAAGCTACACAATATACTTGACAATGTCAGGTTAGGCTCTCATCCTATTTTTTCCATTTCTCCAATCTTGTACATTTGAAGGTTTCTTATGCTCATTTGATTCTTATTACTTGAAGCTAAAATGTGGGGTGTGGGTGCGGAGCAAGGCGGTATCCTCCAGACATCTACCGGAAAACTTGAACTCAAGGAGCCATACTACAGGTTGTCTCAGCCACAATCCTACATGGCGCCACAAGATCAGCAGCAGCAGCAATTACCATCTTTGCAGCCACAGGTATGCTGTCCGTTCGCATTATAGCAGCAGTATTACTTTTGAATTCTGTCTCTGATCATTCCAGAACAGGGTTCATCATCCTATATACCTAGCTCTGAAGCAGTTCGGCTGTTGTCCTGCTGTGCAGTACAACCCATGTGCATGCACAGCAGGCCAACAGTACCGTGCTTCAAAGCTACACAAGGCTTTTGTTAGTATTCACATTCTTATTACTAACAAGTCACTTGAGGGAAAATCTTGCAAAATGCTTGTGATGTTCGTATCATACTGGATGTTGCAGTACTACTGCCCGTTCCATGATCATCACAATAGGCAAAAGTTTTTTCTGGTGGTTAGGCATTGACATATAAGGTCATGATTAGGGTTCCACGTCCCACTTTTTTTTTTTGTTTGTGTTTTGTTGGGCGAGGGGTATGGTATGTTATTGGAATTTGGGTGGATATTTTGCTTGAGAAATGTGTCTGGTTCTTTGGGCAGAGAAAAATAAACTTGCATCCCTAGTTATAATCGAAATTTCAGCTTTCGACCAGCATTATTTTGCTGTGTTATGTATGTTACTGTAACATTTATATTTGCAAACAGGGATCAGAGCAGCAGATGCAGGAAGGCCTTAGCCCAGGCATCACGATAGACCAGGTAGACCAAGACTGCGGCCTCAACTAGACAGCCTGAAGAACCTGAGTTGTATGCTCTGATTCCAGCAACGAGCTCAGGTCTGTACAATTACAACAGTTCGGAGTGCTCCTTAGCCTATGTTGTCAGGCGTTAGCTGCCAAATATTAACATCACGTCACAGTCGAGGTGTACCAGACCATTCCTGAGTTGGGCAGCTGCAGCTACTGCGGTCGCGCCTGCTCTGTTATTTACAAGGGAGTCAAAAAAAAGGCAATTATAAAGTGTATTTGGTTTCAGGTAAAGTGAAGAGCGACTAACAAGGACGGGTGTATGTTGTTTGATATATTCTTGTTAGAAATCAATTTATTTTCATGTTCGGCATGTTTAATTCAAATTTGGCGTCATACCGCCTGTGCGTCATACCGCTCAATTCTTTAAGTACGATTATGTTTAATTCATTTTGTTCTTGGCCCCAACGTCCATGTGAAATCATCATGGCCTGGGGAGTCCGAGATCCAGTGCTGCTTGTAAATTATGAAGATATTTGTGTTGTGTGTGTGTGTGGGGGGGGGGGGGGGGCGTGGGGTGTGTGGGGTGGTGTTTTCTGATTCGAGACCGCTCTTGTTTTGCTGAGCCCGAGCTCGCTGAAGCCTAGATCCGATCTGAGTCAACCGGCCGTCTTTCCGCAGGAAAGGCTTTGAAAGTTGGATAAGCAGCAGGAATCCGACACACGTGAGTCCGAGCAGGACGGTCTGGTAGATCGCGGAGTGCATCAAACGTTGCTGCTGGCAATGGAATATCCCAAAAAAAAAACTTTGGGGGTTGCGTACCATTCGTCAGTACTCTTCGTTATGGGCTTATGGCGCCGCTGCAGCAGCTTGACCGTGTTTATCTTATTTGAGTACTCTGCACAGCTTGACCGCGTTGATGTCTCCCGTCTCTTTCGACGATCATCACATATATACTTTAAAAATCTGTCGATCGAACATGCCGATAAATCTTCTGTTCCTTAACCCCAAAGAATCTGTCGATCGAACATGTCGATAAATCTTGTGTTCCTTAACCCCAAAGAATAATTGCAGGGTCAAAGCTTGTGTTCCTTAAACCTAAAGCAAAATTGCAGAGCAAAGAAGGTTCAAAATAGAGAAACCTCTCAGGATAAGCGTGTCGTATGTACTGTGTCATCCGAAATTTCTAGAAAATGGTGTGACATATAATCGGCTCACGTCATCTATCCGGGCCCACCAGCTGCCGTGCGCTCCAACTTGAACCACCAGCACACAGATCGATCCGCGAGTAAAAGATACAGGGCGGTTACGGCGTTGGCGACGTGCCCATCACGGAAGCCCCGACGTGGCGGCCCCGCTCCAGAGTGCTCTGGCGCAGTCTCGACGGCCCCGATCGAGAGCGCCACGCATCGGACGGCCCAACGACGCCGCGCGTCTCCTATATAGACCGCCTTTCCGTCTCCTCGTTCTTCCAGTTCCAGCGAAGCAAAAGCAGCCGAAACAAAAATCGTCTCGCCGGTTCAGTTCTCTTTCTCCTCTCCCCGACCAGGCTCCAGAGAAGCCAATCAACCTCACGCGATGGCGGAGGAGCAGCCCAACCCCAACCCCCAGCCGCAGCAAGCGGTAAGCGTGATCCTCGATTCGGTCCTGAATTCGAAGATCAATTGATTTGATTTTGCTGGGGTTTTGGTCTGATCTGTTGTCGGTGCGCCGTCGTCCACAGGAGGAGAGGGAGGTGGTGGTGGACCAGCAGCAGCCGAGGAGTGCCCCGAAGCTGAGGTACCTGGACTTCGTGCAGGTGGCGGCGGCGCAGGCCGCGGTGTACTTCGCGGGGCTCTACGGTCTCGCCAAGGACCACGCCGGCCCGCTCCGCCCAGGCGTCGACGCCGTCGAGTCCACCGTCAAGGGCGTCGTCGGCCCCGTCTTCGCCCGCTTCGGCGGCCTGCCCCGCGACGTCCTCGCCTTCGTCGACCGCAAGGTGAGTCGCGTCGCGCGCCCTGTCACCGATCCCCTTTTCTCCTGCTCCTTCGCTGCCAGCGACACGCGGATAAAGCACGGCGGCGTGGTTCTGCGCACGCTTGGCGGGGGCTGTTTCACGAACGTCGCCGGCGGACGGACCCGTTTGGAGGGTTCTGGTCGCCGATTAGATATTTTCCTTCCCTTATGTGGTGCATGATTACTATGGCGGGCCCCTCCACGCGAGCGGTGTGCGGCTCAGCTGAGCTACGGCCCCAACGCTCTGTCCTTGTGCGGGGAACCCGCCCATGCCCCTAGTGCCTTCTGTGCTAGATTCCATAGATTCCGGTGCATGTTAGCTGCGCCGGGCGGAGAGTCCGATGCCATCGTCGACAACCAAATTAGCAAGGGGTTTTCGAGAATCAAATTAGCAAGTGTTAATTAAATCTTAGTCTTCCTTTTTAGTGATGGTTAACAATTACAACAAATAATCGCTGTTCACCTGTCTGTTTGTGCAATCACCCTGCTGTGTGTTCTCCCTCTGCTTTTGGCTGACCGATGCGCAACAACAATGGCCTGCGTGCAGGTGGACGACACGGTGCACGAGGTGGACAAGCACCTCCCGGGCGCGCTGAAGTCCGCGACGTCGCGTGCCTATGCGGTGGCGCGGGGCGTGCCAGAGGTTGCCCGCGAGCTGGCGGCGGAGGCGCAGCACTCTGGCGTCAAGGGCGCGGCGCGCGCGGCGCTGGCCAAGGCGGAGCCCGTGGCTCGTGACGTGTACGGGCGCGTGGAGCCCGTGGCGAAGGACCTGTACGTGCGGTACGAGCCCGCGGCGGAGCACCTGGCCGTCTCCGCCTGGCGCTCGCTCAACGGCCTCCCCGTGTTCCCGCACGTCGCGCAGATCGTCGTGCCCACCGCCGCGCACTGGGCCGAGAAGTACAACAGGGCGGTCGTCGCCGCGGCCCAGCGGGGTTACGCTGGCGCCAAGTACCTCCCCGCCATCCCCACCGAGCGTATCGCCAAGGCGTTCTCGTCGTCGCCCGAGGCAGAGCCGCTGGCTGAGTCCCAGTAGCGTGTGTGTGTGATCGTCCTGCCGGCAGGCACGGTAGTGCGTCGTTTATCGAATGATGATGGGTGGTCGTGAACTCTGGATCGATTGCCCTCGAACTGCAGAACTGAATAAGAAAGGGTGAAATCCGGGGGCTAAAGATGGTGGTATGGTAGTGCTGTTGTTCTAGATGCGTGATGGAACGATTTGTCATGGACCATGATCATGATGATGATGATGCTTTGTTCCACTAGTTCTGTGCTTTGTGCTTTGCTTCTTAACTTTGTATAAAAGTCGTTCGATGTCGCAATCCCTGCTTAATCTGCTGCGGTTTGGTTGTTTTGTCTGTGGCTAGTCTTGGTTGGTCAGGTTACGGGCGAAAACCGTAAGCTGTGCCATTGGGTGGCTTCAGAATCCATTCTGAATTCTGTGGCTGTCATTACTCGGAAATCTGTGGGCGTCATTAGCCTGTTTGTGTTAATATCTGTGGATGTCCATTTGTGTTAGCGCCATATTACCATGGCGTTTTGCGCGGATGTCAAAATCACGGTGAAGACAGACAGACGAGGTACTGTAGTGTTCCAGAAGGTTATCGTCGGAGCTCGTAAGGATATGCTCTCGCCGCTTTGGGGAAAAAGCGATGTTTCATTTTCTCTGTCTGTATCAATCATCAATTTCAGTGCTTTTTTTTTTTCTTTTCCACTACGACCACTAGCGTTCAGTTTTTCCTTTTTAACCACTACTGATGTTTTCAGTTAAAGAGAATGAACTAGTCCCTCCGTTAAAAATGACCGCTATAGTTGACTTTTGGATACATTTTGACCATCTATCTTATTTAAATTTCTTATATAAATTTTATATAATTTGTTACTATTTAATTTATCATTATAAATTTTTAATAATAATTTGTTTATTTATATTTTATATAAATTTTTTAAATAAAATGGCTGGTCAAATAAGATGTCTATAAGTCAACTGTAGGGGTCTTTTTATGATGGAGGGAGTACTGCTTTTGGTTAGTTGTGGTGTTGTTTTTATAGCTCCGCATGCATCTATATCTCCTTATTACTCCCTAGTGAATCAATAAGTTACGGAACTTAATTTTCGGTTCCCCTTAATTTACTAAAGACACGTGAGAAGCAGCCTAATATGCCCATGTTGAGCTGGGCATCAATACCTAACGTAAACGTTGCAACAGTTGCAATTTGCAAACATCGTGTAGTACATGTTATTACAATGAAAGGAAAGTCTCGACTAACATTATGGCTGCTCTTAAACATTACGTATGTCTTCTATTCGTTCACGATGGCACGATGGCGACGTGGAGTCTGTTTTAAGACTGCGTCGGCCAGATCCAGACCCATATGGCAGGAAGGAGTATTTTATTGTGTCATCGTGTGACCTACTATTCATACAGGTAGACCTTATCCTGGCTAAAGGCTGAAGAGAGAACACTCGGCGTTTTGCATGGATGTCACGATCACAGGTTCCTTACGTGTACCACTGGCTAAAGGCTGAAGCCGGCTGTGGATCAGAACCAGAAGATTGTCATCAGAAGGATGTGCATGTGTATGCTCTCTGTTTCTCTCTTAAAATCTTCTTCGTAAGCAATGTAAAACAAGGATGAAAGATGCCAAGATGGTGATGTGATAAAGCTGGAAAAGTGCTTGCAGTTCATGCAGGCTGATCAAGAGTCACCTTCCCAAACAACTCTTTTCTGCTCTGGGCCTCATGGCCCTCGTAGCTGCAGACCACACGAGTCCACAGCAAACCAGCCCACCTTTGAAAACAACCTCGTTTTTTTCTAGAGGAATCCTGCCTAGGCCTCCGCGCACTGCGATGCCGTTCCGCGCGCATGAGCCACCGCTGCAGGCGGGCCCAGCTTTAACGAAAGCAAAGCGAGGCCTCTGCAGTTCTAGTTCTAGGCCGCCTTTTTAGCAGAAATTTCTCATATCATAGAAAAAGTTCAGAAATTTTTACACAAATCAGTTTAACTAGCATGTTTTGACTCATTAATCAATGCTCTTCTTCCTTCTATCAGAGTTCCTTCTCGTAAGTCATTTTTGTTAGGGGGAATTGGTTGGAAGTAAATGGTTGTTCTGGTTGCATAAAGAATATGGGTTTATTATAGTTTCAACTTCAAGCTTTCCAGTTCTAGGAGAGGCGGCTGTAATTAAACAGGGATTATGAGACCTTAGATGTAACAACACGGCATATATACGTTTCGTCATCATTAAGACAAAGCTACCATGTAGGAGTATCATCACTTCTCATGCCAATGCGTGCCTCGGTGAGGATCGGAATCGAAGCAGCAGCTCCTGCGTCACCGGCCGCCCTCCGCTTTCCAGCGTCGCTGTCGCTCCGCGGGATGGTCTCCGGCGGTGTTGTTCCACGACCGATCTGCACCACCAGCGCCCGTCGGCGACAGCCGACAAGAGACCAGACACACGGACAGTGCAGCAGGCCGCGGCAGGAGGCCCACTCGCAGTTCTGATTCTGGCAGTCCGGCACTGGCATCCAGCAGGCTCAGCTGCGATCGATCGGCATCGCTCGTGCGCCGTGTCGTGATTCCCAATTCCCAAAGGGGATAAAAAGCCAGCCACGGCGGCCTTTGTGCTTTGATGCGCACCGGCACCTCGACCTGACCTCGGTGGTGGGCCCTGGAGGACAGATCGGCCGGCGTCGTCTCGGTGCTCGTCCTTTGAGTCTTTGACGGCAACGTCGCCGTCGTCGCGTACAGAGGCCGGCATCGTCGTCGCGGCCGGCATATGGCGGCATTGTATACTCCTGTCTCTGTCTCGCTCGGTGAGAGCCACACTGCCGGCGCCGAGCTGCGAGACGGGAGACCTGCTGTGCTGCCCCGGCCCCGGGCACCGGGCCCCGGCCCTGCCTGCGTCAACGGGCTACCGGCCGGCACGCCGCGCGCAGGTCCAACCAGCACGCCTAACACGTGCTGCTTATTCCGCTACCGGTTACTACTACCTGGATGATTGATTGATGATTTCCAGTCGGCCAGCGACTCGGTCGGCCGCCACAAAAACAGAAAAAGGTAGCGCCGCATGATGATTGATCGATGGATTGAACAAGAGTAGTCACCTGCACGATTTCCGGGAGGTGAACTCAGGTGCATGATTCAAGAAAGGGAAAAGGATGATGCTCTCCCTCTCTCTTTTGTTGTACTCGCAAGGTGATTTTTCTATAGAGTTTATTTTGTCCTTGCAAACCTGCAAGGTGTTTTTTTTTTCTTCTGGTCTAGCCAAAGCAAAAGCAAAGTGTGTACACGTACCCCTTCTCGCCTTCTCCCAGGCTCCCGGTCGATAAACTACAAACGACTCACTTGTGCCGTGATCACTTCTTGTTAGGTGCTGCCCCCATCCAAAAAGGAATATACTTTTGTGAAGCAAAGCATAATAATGTGTCCGTTAGATAATAATATAACAAGAAAGTAAACTTATGCTCTCTAAGGGCAGCCGCAATGGCTAGCTCAAAAGCTAGTCCTTAGCATTTTTCTCCATGTTCTAATTAAAGAGAGAGAAGAGCTAGCTATTGATTAAGAGCTAGACTTATACACACATTCCAAGATTTGTGAGAGTGCCATGTGAGACTAACCATACTATAAGTCACTGCTAATATTTGAGTGGTTGGCTTAGAGCTAGAAGGTGACTTATACCATTGTGGCAAAGACAACAAATTGTGCGCACGGAAGCTCTGACAAAGACACGGCCGTTATGTACATCTAGCTAAAGGAGCGAGTTTTGCCGTTTTCCTACATGACAAAAACACTAGACATGACAAACCGACCATCTAGCAAAAGGATACACTTTTGTCGCTCACATAATAAAAGCCACGAGACACAATACGGTCATGAACTTAGGGCTTGTTTGGTTGAAGCCTTGGACATGTTGCCTTGACCTAAGTCCTTCCTACATCTACATGGTTGTAAAATAGCCCAGTCAAGCAGACGTGGGATTTAAAGTAGTGTTTCGTTGGTAACATGGCACCTCGCCTAAACGGTCAAAGGGGCTGTTCTTAGTTGAAGATTTGCATGTGTGCACTATAGTTAGTAAAGTGAGTAGGGAGTATTAATCGAAGCCAGGTAACTCACAGGACATCCTATAGCTTCCTAGAAAATCAAACATGTCTTTACTTCATGTGAATGATAGGGAGTGCAGTATAGTATATCTGTATTCGGCATTCATAGGGGCATCTACTTAGCCACTAGATTTTAGACCAGGCTCCATTCAAACATTTCTTTACTACACATCCAATTTTAGCAAGTCACGGACTTAAACTATGTGCATGTGTTTGTTTTAGGATTCAATAGTATTATTTTCATGTGTCATTAGACAACTATACTAGGGCCTTGTTTAGATTGTCAAATTTTTTCACTCTCTCTCCATCACATCAAATTTTGAACTCATGCATGGAGCATTAAATGTAGATAAAAAAATAACTAATTACACAGTTTAGTTTGAAATCACGAGATGAATCTTTTAGGCCTAGTTGGTCCACGATTAGACAATATTTATCAAATAAGATAAAAAAGTTACTATTTATTAGGTTGAAATTTTTTCGCAATCTAAACAAGGCCTAGGTGTCTCTTGAAAAAAAGGCCGGTCCTCTCACGCTGCGAAACTGTACTACCTGTTACTATTGTAGACAGATAAACATTCGCCTAACAAGACACACGCGTCTAATCAGATCCTTGTAGGTAGTAGTAACAAAGAAAGGTGGGGGATATGGATCCAAAGAAACCGTCCCATCTCCCCCGGCTGCCCGCCCGTGCAGATGCGTGAAAGCGGCAGCGGACCACCGTCGTTTCTGCCGATCCCAATCCCCCACCCAACTACTAGCGCGCTCGATCGGCGCCTCCATTTCTACACCGCCACCGTTCGTTTTCGTCGGCTGGTTCGTTCGCGCCCCCAGCCACAGCCCAACGGACCACGGCGACTGCCCAGCGGCCACGGCTGCTGCCAGTCCACCTCCTCCGGGGGTCCACCACCACCGGTCCAGCTCACCTTTGGAGTATCGATCGCAAAGTCGGCAGCGGCCCAAAAGGCTGCGCCGCTCAAACAACCCATGCAAGCTAGGTGGGGGCCCGCCACTGTCGTCTCTCTCTCCTCCGTTCCCTTTCCCTTTCCGATTCCGAGCCGTGGGAGGGATAACTTGCGTGAACCGCCGCGCCGCGGATCGATTCCGTCCTTGCGGGGGAGTATATAACCGCCGCGTGCGCTGCGCATCCGCATCGCACCTACCCTTCGCTGCGCTGCGCGTTCCGTAAACGGAGGAGAGAGGACGGCATCTCGCCCTGTCCCCGTCGCCCGCCGAGAAAGATAGAGAGAGAGAAATTACATTCCAGCCCCCCGGACCTCCCCGCGCCGGCCGCCGCTCCGACTTCGTCCGTCCGCGTCTCCGATCCGGGGCCGGGGAGACCGACCCCTCTCGCCGCCGCGCCATGGTCGACACCAGGCGGAGCTCCGCGGCCAAGCGCCGGGCCCCGTCCGAGGAGGCCTCTGCGCCGCCGGCGCCGCCGGAGGCGGCCCCGACGACGGCGGGCGCGGCGCCGGCGGCGGAGCCCGCGTCGACCCCGCCCCCGCCGGCACCGTCGTCGTCGTCACGGAGCCGATCGGGCAGCAAGCGCGCCAAGGTCGCGGTACGGCGCGACTAGTCCATTCGTGCGTTCGGGGTTCTGTGTGTGGGGGGCCACGGACGGATTGATTGATTGATCTGAGAATCTGACCCCGTCGCCGCCGCTGCTGCTTTCTGCGTGTGCCAGGTTGCGCGGGCGGAGGACCCCGTCGGCGACAAGGCGGGGGTGGACGTGGACCCGGCCGCGGTCGACGTGCTCGACAGCTCCGTCGAGAACCTGCAGGGCGTCGCCAGGCCGCAGCCGGCCGCCGTCAACGTCACCGCGTCCTCCACCCTGTCCAATTCCACAGGTGCGTGCGGGGGTGAGGACTTTCCGCCGGCCGCGCCGCGACTCGGTGTATCTTTGAGGCCGGTCGGTTGGGTTTCTTGGCGGGGTTGGCGTTCTTGATCCGGTTGGTTTCTTTGGTTGCTTCCAGGGAGGAGGAAGAAGAGTAAGCCGCTGAGGGCGTTCCCGATGGAAGAGGTGACGCTGTGGAAGACGCGGCCCGCCGGTGCCCGCTCTGAGGCCTGGGGTAGATTGATTTCCCAGTCTGCTGAGGTTGGTTTCCTTTGGTCTGGTTGCTTATTCAACTCTTGGAACAGTGGAAATGATATGCCTCACATGCTTTGATTAGTCATCATTTGAGATTACAAGTAAAAGAAAAGGACTCAAATCATTAGGCGGTTGTCAAGCATTTAGTCCGTACTGTAATTATTTATTCAGTGTCCAGTTTATTTGAGTGGAGAAGTGAACATCTGTAGCCAAATCATCATGTACTGTACTGGCAACAACTATTCACTGAGCACATTTTGGTTTTAAACCATTTCATCCTGAATGAAAAAAAAAAACTTTGACTGGAATCACATTTTTTTTTTTGGAAGTTGTAGAGTTGCTTTGCAATTCCATTCCTAAAACTTTGTTTCTGAATGAGCAAAGTATCTGCATTGCCTACTTTTAGAGCTAATGCAGATTGGTGTGGTGTGTTACATCATGCATGAGGTCAGGTGGCAACATAGAATCATCATGTGCTGCATTGTTATTCTATCTTGTCAAACTTTGATGAAATGCTGTAGTTTGATGTAATGCTCTTGTGCTCCTTTCAAGTGTATGCCATCTATATCTCCTGGCATTATGCTACTTATACCTGATGATTGCATGATATATATTCTTGTAATAGGCTATTATTTCTATCAATCATCATCATTCCATTATTGGTTTTTCGGGTTATAGTCAACTAGCTATGACAAGCTCCTTGTTTCCTGCATTCTTCATTTTCCCTGCTGGCCCACTGTTTATGTTGCAGAAGATTTTCACCTCACAATTTGTAAAAGGTTAAAATAGTACACACTCATTTTTAATGGCGGTAGTACTGCAAACTAAATTTATGTCATATTCCCCTATTACTTTTGATAGATGACAGTTGTCAAGTGGGATGGGTGGGGGAGAAAAGATGCCTAGCCCTCAGGCTAGCTGATGCTTGTTCACCATACACATTTCATAGTGGTTGTCTTGTTGATGAATGGTGATGGTGGGAAGAGGCTATCCAACCTTTCCAACCTTTTTTTTTCCCAGATAGGCAGAATCCCATTTATCAAACTTATTAGTGTGAGCTGTGGAGTTATAGTTCTTTGTTTTAATTCTCTACCTTTTTCCTCTCCAGTATCCCTCAATTCCAATTTATCCTGCTCATTTCACTGTTGGCCATGGCGGGAAGTGTGACTTGAAACTCACCGAGACATCTCCTGGGTCACTTATTTGCAAACTGAAGCATGTTAAGGTACACTTTTCTTTTTGTCTCTTTGCACATACACTACTACTCTTGTTTGTATTCTGAGTTTTGACTCTCAATGACGACCTCTTGTACCAGAGGGGTGCTGCCCTTGAGATCTACATGAACAAAGTTGTCCATGTTAATGGGAAGGCCTTGGACAAAGCTGCTAAAGTCACCTTGATCGGTGGTGATGAAGTCATTTTTGTTTCTCTTGGGAGACATTCTTATGTATCCTTTCCTACCACCAGCTACTTTCTTCTGTGCTTCTCTGATATCTATTTCTCTTGTTGGAAGCTTGCCGTTAATATTCTTGATGGTGTATACAAACATCCATTTGGAGATGAAATTCCTTAATGTGCTGGCAGATATTTGAGCAAGTTCCGGAGGAAAAAGCAAGCACATCATCGTTGTGTTCAAAATGTGTCACTCAACAAGAACAAAATCCAGTTGTCAAAGGCACACTGGACCATTTATCGTCTAAAGGAACCAAAATATCAACATATACCTTTGGAAATGGCCGACCTCCACTGGTTCCTCATGGTGAGCCACTGAGCCTTATTATATAACAGCTTTTTTTTTGCCATCGATCCCATGCTAACTTATGATGTGGTTAGCATGTGCCATTAAAGATAAGTTGAAGAATCTATTTATGTTTCCTAGTACCACGCTTTTTCAAGATTTTGCGATGTTTTCAATTGCGCTGCTCTAAATGAGAGAGTTTCAAATCAAACTCTACCGTTTGGTCTTAACAGATTAGGAGTTAGCCAGCAAATGAACATCTGTGATACATTTTAATTTCACTGCACTAAAAATCTATTGTTGAAAGCTCCCACACAAGATGGGTCAGGAATGGAATTTCTATGCAGCTATAGAGCAACTCCAAGAGCCTCTACCTCTATAAATTTCAATCTTTATATCTTTATTTGAAGAGCCATCCAATTAGTATTCTCTCTTGCCTCCAACAGATTCTCCAATTTTTGTTCTCTAGTATACTCCAATAGCTTATCATATTTTTTGTGTGAAAAAACTTCGTGAGAAAACTACCAGATATTGCATTTAGAGAGCCATGTAGCTTTCCCAAAAGTGGAGAGCGAGAAGGGTGGTTATGGAGAGTGGAAAAGATGGAGACTTGGAGAGTGATTTAGAGTGTATTGGAGCATTTTTTTTTGGTTTGTTTTCTAATTTGTGCAGTAAAGAGGCATGTAGAGAGCATCCTCGAGATGCTCTTACCCTTATTTATTGGCAATGATGCACTGCACTAAAGTAGAATCACAATTTTAAGGTGAAATCTACTGTTTGGTCTTGAACAGATAAGGAGATAGTCAGCAGTTTATGTAAGACTATAGGGGAACAGAGTAGCCCTTCTGCTGAAGAAAATGTGACAGTTGGTCGACACCAACTTTTGAAGGATGATTTGAAGAAAGCAGCTATAAGTGCTAGTGATATATCAGAGTCATTTGATAATTTTCCATATTATCTTAGGTATGCACTCACATTTCAGCCGCTCTTTCTGTTACATTATATGCATTTTTTTATGGCGCGGTTCATTAAGTAACATCATAATGTATGAATTTGCAACCCCACATTTTTTTGTTAATTAATGTAATAACATGGCATAATTACAATGATGCAATACTACTGGTTACTGAAGATTTACAATGATGCAATACTACTGGTTACTGAAGAGTAATATTGCTATCGAGCTGTTTTTTTTGATTATTTATACCAACTAAAGTTTATCTTTGCATTTCAAATCCTGCATCCAAGTGCATCTGTAAATTTTTATCTCTAAATAATGTTGTTTAACTAGTAATTAATTGGTAGCACTGAATAGGGCTGGTTAATACCGATTACCCAAGTATGTCAGCCTTGAAGCTAATGGCCTGTTGATTGATTGGTATCCTGCTTACTAGCTTCTCATCCTTGCAGTGAAAATACCAAAAATGTTCTCCTGTCATCAGCATATGTAAACCTGTGCTGCAAGGAATCCACCAAGTGGACAAAGGATATATCTTCTCTTTGTAAAAGGGTACTATTATCTGGTCCAGCAGGTATTTGCTCTTGTTCTATATGATCACCACATTGTCAATTAAAAATTTTTGTTGCTGCATGCAGCATGCATATAAAAACAACTTGCCTTTTTACAGGGTCCGAAATCTACCAAGAATTACTGGTTAAGGCACTTACCAAATCCTTTGGTGCTAAGCTGCTTGTCATAGATTATTCACTGTTGTCTGGTGTAAGCTTCTTAACGTTATTATTTTTGCTTAGTACTGATACTATTGTGCGATAGTTAATGTTGCATCAAGCCAGGGGCATTCTTGTTTTGTCGCCTAACCTTGTAGTGGTAAAGAAAATTCTTTTTAGTGAAGGAGAACCGTTTTGCTCTGAACAAATGCATGAAACAAATATCGGGCAAGGTTACTTTGTTACCCATTAACATTTCCGTAGAAGGTGACACAGAAGAACCAAAACATGCCCCAAGTCTCCTGATACTGTGATCTTTTGACATTATTTTGTAATGCTCTATTATTTACTAGACAGTCTCCCCACGCAATTGCACGGGCATGGATGAGAATAGCAATTGGCGATAAACAATAATGTTCACTGTAATCATGGAGTAAGGTACAACATCATACAAATTTGAAGCTGTAGTTTTTTTTCAATGTATATATAGCAAGAAACGGTAAACGTTGCACGGTTTGTAGAACATAAAAAACAAACAGGCACATGTAAATTACAGAGAAAAATGTCATAACAAATTTACTATATCATATTACACAACACACTGCATTTAAAATGGTTCTGAGGATAACAGTGGGAATCACCAAACGGACTGATTTGTTGGCAAATCTGTTGTAGTTTTCACTGGAAGCGGTTGATCCCTGCGTACATATGGAAACGCAGACTAAGAATCTGATGTAAAAAATTGAGTAACAAAGGAAAGATTGCATTGGTAAAAGAGTTTTTGGGGTGAGGGTGGGCTGGGGATTATTCGTTGATAACAAAAAGGCGGATCATGGAGGCAATGGAGCTGTATTAGAGGGCACAAAACCTTTGTCACCTTATTTGGACACCGGAAACTAATTTAACTTTTAGTTTACCATGTTTATATGGGTTAGAATGGGTTAGAACTATAATGACATGGTTGGAGGTTTCACAACATTCTTATTAAACATTCGCGTTCCACGCCAAAAAATATTTACCTGTCATCATGTAGGATGAGGTATTCCTGGTGGTCCTACAGGACCCAATAGACTGTGAGGTCGTAGCCAAAAAATACGATAGAGTTAGAGGCAATATGCAGACGTACTTATTTTGAATGGAAATTCACATCGGCATAACTTTTGGCCTTTCGGGGGAGGAAAATAAATAGAGAAGACGCAGAGGAAACCTCATGTTGAGGGCATCAGGATAGAGGGGTCAAAGGAGAGAAGTGAAGAAAAGGAAGTAAAAGAAGAATGTGAACGAAACAATTTGATATATCTAAACCTGCTCAAGGTGTTTATGTACAATTGAGCAGTGGTCCTGGCAGCTTACCTCCTCCCGTTGTAGCACTATTAAAACCATTAATAATTCCTTTCCGGCTTACGGGCAAGATCAAATTTGATTTAGATAATTTTAGGCACTTAGTTAATGGTTTACGGGGCCCGCGAGGTAGATGCTGAGTTAATGGTTTGCGGGGTCCGTGGTGGGGCTGGAGGGGTGGGCAGTGTGTGCTGTGGGATGGCGGAGGTGAACGTGGTGGTCATCGAACGGAGTAGACAGGATCCAATGGACAGGGATAAAGTACTGTGGATGAATAGGAATCTGTGAGGGAAAAAGTAGGGGATGAATAGTGCAGGATCACCAAGTTTATATGTCTTTCTAGATTACAATCATGGTATGTTCCACTTCCTATTAGGAACTGGCTCTTCAAGTAATCTGCATCTCAAAATTGCTGCAAGGTTCTGCAACATTTCTTCTATTAGCAAGCACAAAAGAATCTGTAGACATAGTTTTCACTAAGTAATTTTGTATCTTGATGCCTGCATAATATTTATGTTACAATGCAAATTGGTTTTATTGTATACTTGTATGTGGTGGAAGAATTTCTAGTGCAAAAAGCTTGGAAGAAGGAATAAGTAATACTTTTTTTTCACAGATCAAATAATCTAGGAATTACATTGACAAAATTTGATAACATTGTTTACCAAGAAGGAAAGAGAAAAAATAATTATAAAAGAAAAAAGGACAGAAATATCCTTTTCTATGTTTGTTTTTGGTATCGCTCCAGTTTAATTTTGGGCTCGATTACATCTTTGTTTCAGGGACAGCCTTCAAAGTCAAAGGAATCAGAACCATACAAAAAAGGCAAGACCATCTACATAGTTTGCCTTGCCTAATTTTTAATGATGTTTTATTATGAAACTGAGTACGGTAGCCTTCATCTGCATTGTAGAAAGTTGTCGGGAAATTTCCATTCTGTTCATGGCGATAATGGAATCACCTGCGATCAGATATAGCTCATTGTTCACTCCAGGCTGTACTAATCCTGCTTATGGTTTGTTCAGGTGATAGGGTAAGGTACATTGGTCATCCTCGATCATCAGGGTTTATGCTTGAGGGACCGAGGTATACCTGCTTGCTTCATTAGCTTATGAAAGTTAGTTTTTAAGGTGCCATGTTCCCAAACTAATTGTTTTAAAAAGTTCATGGTCAAAGAGTTTGATCCAAAACATCAATCATTTGTGGCTCAGGGAATTCGTAGATAGTATCATTCAAGGTCAAGTAGTAGGTATCACCATTTGTACATGATAACTTATTTGTAACCATCTTCAACTCTATTTTGTGCAAATGATATGTCTGGTTTAGTGCTGAATTGATATTTGGAACTTGAGTTGTGTACTTCATCTGTGGTTGTATAGTTTTCCTGATTGAACAAAGACCATGTGCTTGTCTATGTTGAGTTCATGCTTGTTAGTCTGATAAGTCACAAGTGCCAACTTATGACCGAGTGTCGATCAATTACATGTGTAAATAATTTATTTATGTCTAGGCTTATTATCCCTTTTTCATTCTGCAGAGCTCCTGATTATGGTTCACTGGGTGAAGTGAGGCTTCCTTTTGCCGAAAATGGATCCTCAAAAATTGGAGTCAGATTTGATAGACAGATCCCTGGGGGCATTGATCTTGGAGGCAATTGTGAGCTTGATCATGGCCTATTCTGTTCTGGTATGTTTCTCGTTCTCACTTGTATTTCTATATCTTTAAACCTGTATGACTAGATCAGACATTTATGCTACATGTTATCATTTTGTATATTTGTAACTCAATCTGTATATTCATTGTTATCTGCCAGTTGATTCTCTATGCATCGATGGTCCAGGATGGGAAGATAGAGCTAAACATTCATTTGATGTTGTGTTTGAGGTGATAAGATTTCTGCAGTGCACTTGGTTGTATTGACATAAGATCTCTGCAGTGCACTTGGTTGTATTGACATAAGATCTCTGCAGTGCACTTGGCTCTATTGACATCTTGTTTTCTTTTGTATTATTTACTCATTGGATTCTCTTTGCAGTTTGCCTCTGAAGAAAGTCAACATGAGCCTGTAATCCTATTTCTGAAGGACGTTGATAAAATATGTGGAAATAATTACACCTATCATTGTCTAAAGAATAAGCTCGAAAGTTTCCCAGCTGGTGTTTTTATTGTTGGATCCCAGATTCAGGCAGATGCTCGGAAAGATAAGGTATTGCATCTGAGGAGAATTTACGCTCAACTCTAATAATTCACCTCTTATTTTTTTTCCACCATGGAATTCACCTCTTCTTATATAACTAAAGTTTATTTAATTGTATTATCTGCAGTCAAACAATGGGTCTCCTTGGCTCAAATTCCCATACAGCCAAGCAGCAATACTTGACCTTGCATTCCAGGTAGCAGTTAATAGTTGATTCTACTTACCTTTCGAATTGAATTTGCTTACATCAACTACCACTATGTGATTCCGTGATTCATTTGTATCAAAGTTCTCAA
>CM041630.1:67779946-67791756 GCA_023333625.1 Bothriochloa decipiens
ATATATATATATATATATATATATATATATATATATATATATATATAATCATTTTTTATAGTGCTTCCTCATTTTAAATCATGAGAAGTAGACATATTGTATATCTAAATACATAGGGGGTGTTTGGATCATTTTAAATCATGAGAAGTAGACATAATGTATGTCTAAGTATGAGGGCGTTTGGATCCATAGCCATGTGCTAAAGTGTTTACCACGAAAGGCTAAAGTTTTTTTAAGGTCTTTTGGTGCAGTTTTTAGCCCATATTATACCCGTTTTTATCGAAGCTTTCATTTCTGTGTTTAGGAGACACTTTTAGCACTTCTGTTTAGATTCCAGTGCTAAAAAAGTGCTAAGTTTAGCACTAGGATCCAAACAGGTCAATAAGGTAATATATCTAGACAAACCTATAGCCAAAATGTCTTATACTTTGGAAGAGTATATGACATTTTTGAGGCAGATACGTACTCCGTGGTAGCCTATTTGACAGTTTTGACCTTTTGAGGCAGATACGTGATAGCCTGATAGGCAAATGCCTCGGGGGCAGTTCAATGAAGACATTGTAGCTCCAGAAAATGCTGTTAATTTGTACTCAGTATTACTGGACTTCATATAACAGGCTATAAAAGTGAAGTTATTTGTAGTACACAAGCAAGATAACAGAATGCTCATTACGCCCATGGTGCACAACAAACTACTGGGATTAGCCATGACAACGGTCAAAAAACAGCATATCAGGGCGGATACAAATGGTACGATTCACCACCACAAACAAAATCTCAATATGGCTCTACACTAGCAAAACAGCATTGATGCAGCCATCATTCTCCGGGTTGTTTGTAACTTGAGCATATTTCCCTGCAACACAAGAAATTTCGTTTATTGAACAGGATTCAAGGTAGGCTGAGCAAAAGGAGCACAAAGTGGGCAGATTTCTCACCCCAAACAACTTTTCCAGCAGGAGTTACCAGACCAAGCTCACTGACATTTACCTGAAAGAAGACCATTGTAAGCAACAATTTTCAAGAGGGGGATATATAAAGGGAGAATCTCAGTTAACCATGACGAGCACCTAATATAGTCACTAGTCAGCTACAGAGTATTTATTACAACAATAATCGGTAAAAATGCTTGGCAAACCTCAATGATTGTTCCCCTTGTCATAACACCAAGAGAAGTGTACATTGGACCATTTGGATTTTTCTTCACAGAAATTATGTCAAGGTTGAAAGTGCACTTCAATTCTGGGTGAGTCACATGAGCTTTGGTGAAACGCAGACCAGTTGGCCGAATGAACCGCTCGTACTTTGGTGGTTTCCTTGTAAATCCAGCTCCAACAAAGGTAGCTTTGGTAACCATTCTCTTCCACTGCTTGGCTGCACAAGGGACGAAAGACAGCTAAGTTATTCGGACGAAAGGAAAATCCTGTGTCCTATCTCATGAAAAAATTATGAACTCTTAACAGATGGAAGACATTGCTCATAAGAGTTATCAACTCAACTGATTAGCACATCACAGTTCCAGAAAGCATATACAGATATGTGGCATGACACATATAAAACCTTTAAACGGTAACCAAACTCCACATTCATTAAAGAAAATCCCAATCACTTACTTTTTCGCTTGCCAGTCCGTAGAACCTTGAACATTTCTTCTTCAGCAACAGGTCTGACCTGAAAGAATAAGAAATGTGTGAATAGAAAATAACCCATTGAAGCAACCAGAAATGGGCTTGTTGTGTTGAGAATCACCTTTGGCAGAGGAACATCCCATTTGCCAGCCTTTTCCTTCCTCTTTTGCTTGATTGTGTTGCTAAGAACCTACAATTCACCAGGCATCAGTGATCAATGCCATAAAATGTTACTGTGTCACAATTAGCTGGAGCAAAGCCAAGAACAGTAATTCACCTTAGCACGCTGTGTCTGATCACGATCCAGTAGATACGGAGGAAGAGCACCCTCTTGGACATCATCATCAACCTTCTGTCGTTTATTTGATTCATCGTGCATTTTCAGGCTGCAAAAGAGCCAATTCAAGCAGAGCCCCACGTAAATACAATTGCAGCCAGAAAGGAAGACTAGAACTGTGGCTTAAGCATGTTTTCAAGCTCACAACCCCTACTCAGGTATGATACATACACCAGGCATGGTAAAATTTGGGGTTAGCTCACACCATCTACTTCAAGTATCCATACATCAACTTAAGTTGCTCATATCTACTCGGTATTAAAACAATACATAAATAGGAGCAGCAAACAAGAACTTACGTCTTCTTCATCTGCGCCTTCTCAGCATAGCGCTTCTTGGCGAACCTCTTGCCCTTAGCACCAAGCAACTACAACAGCACAAGGCACGCTATCATCAACAACAGGGGCACATGAACAACAAAATCAAAAGGGCATAAACTTATCAGATCAGAACCCTACATTGCGGGCATTCTTCGAGACCCTGTGAACCTCGCGCGCCTCACGCTTGCGCTTGCGCTCCTCGTAGTCCAGGCGCTTGCCATGGCGCTTCTGGTGAAGCTCGATGTGGTCTCCCTGCGGCTGCAACCACACTCGTGCACGGGGGCAAATCAGCACGGAACTTGTAAATAAAAATATACAAGTAAAAAACAAGTAAATGGGAAGAGCGGGGAAGATTGAGGCATATGGGAGCGCAAGGGTCGAGACGGCGTGGCTAAGGTACGGGGGGTCTTACCATGGCGGCGGAACCCTGAAGGTCGGGTTTTGGGTGGTGAGGAGGGAAGCGAGGCGAAGAAGAATATCGGGATTTAGGGCACCAGTAGTTCGAGCGGCGGCGGCCTTCTGCGCGAGCGGGTGCAAGAGAGCGGCGGCGGCCTCCTCCGCGGACGGTGCGGGCGAGCACCGGCGGCGGCTTCCTCCGCGGTGGAGGGAGGGAGCGGCGGCGGAGGTTGGGAGGCGGAGCTGCGCGAGAGGATGAGAAGATGGGCCTTTTGAGTTCTTGTACACTTACCTACTCCTGAGGCTTTGCCCTAGGTTGCCCTGTATGGGCGGGCCCTAGCGTTTGGGCCTGTATCGTGTGGCCCATATAGAATTTCATTCCTCATAAAAAAAAGTCCTATTTACGTACGCTTCATAAAGCGTCGGCCGAGTTTACGCACTAGTCTGGATTTTACCTAAAACAAACTAATCTGGATTTAATTTACTTCCTCCTATATAACACATCAAAAGGTGGTTTTACAAGGTAGTTTGCACGGTTATGTCAACAACTTTTGCTGTTGATTCAAGGAGGAATTCAGACTCATATATGCTAGTTAAGAGAGGTAAAAAGAACTTTTTTGCTACTCTAAACCTTTCATGTGAGTTTTTCTAATTTTATTTTAAGAGCCAACCAAGCAGAACTTTCAACTATATTGATTATATTGATAACAAAGAACCACGGATAACACCCCCGAAATATTTCTAATTGCTACCACATCTGTGCATTCTTTAGTCTGAGCTCAAAAATCAATCTCTATCCAAAATGTTGATTTTTTAACCACGTATGGTCTTTATTTTTTTTACCTCATACAGAACGCCTATATCAGAAACAATCACAACAGAGCATTGGTGAAGAAACATCTGATTCACACACGTCAGTAGGCTGTTTGGTTCCTAACGGCATCCAAAGAAGCCCTATGAGTCCTAGGGAAGGCAGAAATTTTACATCCGGTGGCACAGGAATGTGTGAAGATTTAGAGAATGTATATTTTCCACAAAAGTGTGTTCTTGATTTACACTAGGATTGGGAAGCTCATGTCAAACAATGAAAGAATGTTGATTACTACAGGACAGCACAGCATGCCATGGATATAAAAAGTTCCACTTGAAGCCATCCGGTGACATGGCCTGCAGAGTTCATTTTCCAAGGGCTAATTCTTTGGCAAGGTCTCTCGTAAGACTGAATGCCAGTGTGTTATGCCATGGGAAAAGAGTACGGGTAACTGGAAGTTTTCGCCGAAGATCCTGCACACAAATTATGGAGAGTTTCAGTTCAGCTGAAACAAAGGTGAGATATAGCTACGACTGACATAGCACTGTAACTATAGCAACTATCATTTCAAACTATTTATTTAGTCTACCTTGAAAGTTGCATCTGACAAATTTAAGTATGATTCCTGCACATGAATAAAGCAAAACATTATTCAAGTTCACGCTGATGGCTAATTGGTTGAATAAACATCAGACAGATTCAGACCTCGAGAGATGACAAATATTCAGACTCATGATGTCGAATGATGTTAGTAATTGAAACCGCACAATCGTCAGGTGACTGAAACATCAAGCATAGGAAATATATGTTAGAGGAATGATTTAACTTTATTTGACTCTTTTCTCATTTTTCTTAAGAAAACGAAAGAAGCGAGAACCAGGTTATATTTCAATGCATTATGACCCAAAAAAACAAACATGGAACATCTTTTAAGTTCAAGCCAGCACCTTGAGGAAAAAAAAACTAACACCTGAACTTCTAGATGGAATATTTTGCATTGTAGAATGAACTAAATTGTGCAAGTAAAGCATATCACACAACAAATGACAACCACTCAAACAGTAGCAACTAAATGTGTGATGTCAGAAGAAGGATGCCACCACAATATTCAGGGCTCAAAATTATTGCATTAACTAACCTGCATTATGGTGGAGTCCTTGCGATCAATGTTAGTATCCAGCTGGACATTTCCCTCTTCAAAATAGTGAGCATCTACCTGGCGTATATGCAAGTGATATTTACAAAAATTAACTTCTGTAATATTAACATAAATTTAGAGCTCTTACCTTGTTAAGTAAAAAGGCCAACCTGTATCTTTCCTTTAATATCAACAAACTGCAACTCATAATTGAATTCCATAGTCCAAATTGAACGCCAGCTGCCATTGCTGGATGACACAATTTTCAGTTGGCCTTCATCAGTGGCTAAACGATTAAAAGATCAAATCTTTTTTAGCATGCTCGACAGTTCTATTGAGATTATGTGAAGCAATTCCTCTGATAGAGAAATAGAAAGAACAGGCAGGCATTAAACATGCCATAAGTTTCTAGGCTGGTGACAAAATAGCATACTCAAAACCAACAACAATACACAGAGATATTGAAAATGTCACCCATGAAAAATCTGAAGACTAAAAGTTGCATGCTGAAAGGAAAAATAATAGGTTCTCAAAAGAATGCAAGGAGATACTGATAGGAATCTAAAGTTTAAGGAATATCCTGAATAAAGTTCTAAAACCAAAGAGAATCTAGAAGCAGAGGATCAGTAAATTGCCTTAATAAAGGCTAAAAAGTATCTATTAATATTTTTGGTCTTATTATATAATAACGCAGAGCAAAACTAACTGATCCATATGTGCAGGACTTAAGAAAATATGGCAAATTTCTTCAGGAACAAGGAAAAGACAGAATACATGAGCCAGACAATACCAAAAGTTCTGTGGGCTACGCTTAGCCGCAGAAATAACTGCTGTGAAACTGAAATCTGCTCCTGGTCCCTCTATATCCTTTCCACTAGTACAATAAATGGCACAGGCCCCTTTGGGATAAGCTTCAACAACATATTTTGACAATTCAATATCTAAAACACACCTGTATTAATACATAAGATTAGATAACATATGTGCAGTTGTGATATAGTATGGAAACTGGAATAAGTCAAAGGAAAGACGCACAGGTAGTCTACCTAAACTCTTCAATGTAAGCTGATGGAAGCTCCTCATCTTCAGCAGGCCTCAGTTTTGTACAGGTCTTTTATCATGAGAAGACAAAACGTTAGAAATTAATTTGATGTAGGGTCATCTACAATTGAGTGCCCAAATAAAATTCAGTATCAGTAAAACTACAAAAGAGCCTTACATGGATATATTTTTAAAATAAAACACATTACCAAATACATTAATGTATTCAGGTGTTAAATAACTTATATCTTGTAGATTTTCAATTATCCAGACTTAACGCAATCCTTGATTCAAATAGCCTAGACAAAAGCATGTGAACTACCAACAAAAGCCTGACACTGCCAGCGGTGTCATAGTGTGTGCTGTTTCAAGTTTTATTTTCTGGGGGGTGGGGGGTCATGTTTTAACATTTCTCTTATTGAGTACATCCTCAAAATTTGAACATTTTAGACTTGAATTTAAGCCGTGGACACAAAAACATATGGCGTATTTAGTATCGATGTCTAAATCTATTGTGCAATTTACTTTATAAACCAGAACAGAAGAAACTGTGCGATCAGATTCTGCAATGCACGGCTCATTTCTGCTACTAATTCTTGTGGAGCATATTGGTTGACATGAGTACGTGACATATCCTTCATGACATACATTAACGCACTGCATGAACTTTAAGAAAGAAATGTTAATGCAAGATTTCAGATGCAAGATTTCATTTATTAAATGTATCAGAATATTTAGATTAGCAAGTTCAAGATGCTGGAGACACTTATTGCAGCATGAAGCTGCTTGGTAGACTTTTTTCTCTAAGATGACTAGATTGTGTGGTGCTTAAGTTTTCTAACAGATAAACACTTCCACAATTAGCATCACAAATCTGTTTAACATAGCAAGAGAAACACAGTGTGTGATGTGCGACATTACCTGTTTCATATGATCTATAGTAGCAACTTGAGCAGTCCTGGGGTCCAGATAATTATTCTTGTCAATCTCCGCATAAGTTGAGATGATTATCTGCAAGCATACATATTCAATGATGGTCTGGTTGATTTCTACTATTCTTAGCGAAGTAATATCACTTAGGCTTTTGCCCCAAGAGTGCAAAAAAAACAAAAAACTCCACCATCTCACCAATTTACATAAAATAATAAAGGCAAGGTTTCTGAGGAGGAGTTACAATCTCTTGGACTTCATTATTGCGTTCAGGGTCAGACATCAGCAGCAAAGAGTGGAGTTCCGCGCTAAAGTAAGTGTACAGAGAAGGAGGAAGAGCACAAATCAAGTCATGTGTTGAACAGACAGTGGATACTAGATAAGTCCACCATGGCGTCCCACTCTTGTCGTGGGGCTCAAACGCCTTCATTGGAACCTCCAGTTCTCCAAAGGTTGAAGCATACGACATATACCGAGTAATGGGATACTCAGCATTAGCACGCCCTTCATGTTGAGTGTTTCCAGGGTATCTAGGGATGTACAGGTAATTGGTGGTGAGGCATGAGGTCTCAAATGTACCAAAGGACTCAATCAACAAAGCAAGTGGCAGGGGAAGTTCAATCTCCTCGGTGAAACTTGGTGGGGTCGGATACCTGGAAGGGTGCACTCCGTAACAATGATGGATGTTGTATAGCTTTGCATACAGTGTAGTCATGCACACATCGATAGTCACAGGGACAATCGCTTTAAGCTCAGTATTGATATCAGCATCACACATCGACCCACTGTCAAAATACAGGATCTTTAGCGAGTCATTAAGGACGCTAGCCATGCAGCGACGTAATTCCGTGAGGTTGATCTCAAGAATTTGTCTGCCCAGCTCTTTTGTAGCAGTGGTCCTCCGAAAGCCAATTTCACCTCTCGCGGAGAGAGTATTCAGATATGATGAATCAACACAGAATGTACAAGCTCGTGGAGGAGTTTCAAGCATAGGATTGTAATTTGTAGTAGCTGCAGGTGCCCCCTTTGCCAAGGCCTGACTCGTGGCTTGTCTCTTGGATTGGTCGGCAGAAGCTCCAGCATCCTTGCCAGTGGCATCAGAAGCGTGGGCCTCATCAACTTTGCGCTTTACCATTTCCTTGCATTCAGCCAGGGGGGACTAACATTGAAAGCTTATCCGCCAAAGGGGGCTTGAAAAGAAAAGGCAAAATTAAAAACTTCTACAAGTATTTAGGAATTCAAGCATATGTCACGCAACTGAAACAAATGTTTCACCGGCAAGGATGTTCAGGGCGTCATACCAATTTGAACCATCTGAACACGAAACACACCTAGTACTTGTCAAGTTATTATCGAAGAGGGATGTACCCAAATGCTACAAGTTCTCATAAACAACAAATTATGCAGTTCCCAGGTGCTCTAGCCTCCGAATCTTAAAACATATGCCAGAGAGTAATTTAGCAGGGGATGACTGATGCAAAGGCACGATTCCTATGTCTTCGTCTTATTGGTAATAATAACTGATTTAGATGACGATGCTATCGCGAGTATAGCCTTCCGTTTCGAAATTCACAACTGCCACACATAATTATCAAGAACACGAAAACGCCAACGCGGATCAGGAAACGGGGAATGGGGGAGTAGAGGTGCTCACGTCGCCACTGCGGTCGGGCATCTCGAGGGACACGAGGCGGGCCTTGTTGTACTCCGGGAAGGCCTCCGCGGCGGCGGCCTCGTACACGGCGTCGTCCCCCAGCAGCGCGCGCACATCTGCGCACGGACGGGCGCCACGCCACATGAGTCAGATGCCGAGCTGGATTATATACAGGCGCAGGGATCGGAGGGACGAGAGGGAGGGGGCGAGGCGCGTGGGACTTGCCTTTGGCGACGTAGTGGATCTCGCCGGCGGGCGCGTTGGAGAGGAACCAGACGGCGATCTCCCGCTTCTGGCGGTCACTGAGCGGCTCGCCGGCGCCGCCTTCGTCCGACATTTCGGGGGGCCCTGGAGCGGCAGCGGCGGCGGTGGGTAGGGAAGAGGGGAGGGGAGAAGCCGAGAAGGCGACGTAGAAAGGGTGGGAAGGAAACGGAGCGGAGTGAGGAACCCAGGAGGGGATGGCGATGGCCACACGGACGGACGGACGGACGGCACGTGAGAGACTGCAGGCGGGAGGCCGGCGCTGCCCGGTCGCGACGGTTGACGATGGTTCAGGGCACCCATCGGACGGAGACGGACGGGCCTGCAGATTTATGGTAGTGGGGCGTTCTTGCGCAAAGTTTAAGTCTTCAAATTCAAAAAATAAAAATAAAATACCCTAGTCTTCTTCTAGTTGTGTTTGAAGCTGAACCCACCAAATTCAAGAACCTAACTTATACGGACCATCTTGTAATTCAAATACTCTAGATATGATCCTAGGGGTTCAAACAATCGAACCTTTAACAAACTAACATAATCCATAACCTACTAGCTAACTTAAATGATCTAAGGTGAAAACTCAATTCAAACGGCACCTTAACCATACTATCGGTGACACCCATAATAATGACAATAAAAATATAAGGCTGGTCTCTCACTAGAGGTAGGCCACTATATCGATTTGTAATACTGAGTATCTAGATAGGCGTAAAAACAGACACGAGGTATTAAAGCACCACCAACATCAAACATACAAAACAACTACCTCGACAAAAGGTTGTCATTCATGTATAATTTGATAGGTTGATTCCATTGTTTACCTAGCCCAAACCGCTCATGATTTTTTTATCAATTTTTGCATGCAACTAATGTCTGTTCTCCATGAGGGATGAATGTCAGTGGACTAGAGAAATCATTACCGCCGGTGCTTACCTATACACCGTGTTGCTTAAGTGAACACGAGACACAATTTTGTATTTTACAGACAATACATGCTACATCAAGTGTGCTCTTATTGTCGTAGGCTTTACTTAAAAGCTATTATCCACGTAATAAGTATTGTAGACACAAATCTATAGTGAAATAGGCGGATTTATCTTTAGCAGAGCCTTTCATCCATTTGATCTTTAGCAGACCTAATGGTGAAATGGATCCTACTACCCCACAAGCAACGGAGCTCTCTTGTGGCCTCTTCACCGTTTCCATAAGAGAGATAATGAAGAAAGGTGAGGAAGGAGGGAAGAGACAGGAACAAAGAAGAGGCCTTGCTAGTCTCAGTTACGATCTCGATCATCAAATAGGATATGCTATAATAGAGTAAAAGTGTTAGTGTATGATTGGTTGGTTGCCAAAATTTAGATAAGTCAAAAATTTGATAGCCATTTTATTTGGCACCAAAATCTGTCAATGTTCCAGCTCACAATCGACATGCCAAATCCATAAAAAATATCTTTCTCCAAGTTTTAGTATTTTTTTCTGGCCAAATGTTGGGCATGTCCAATTTTGGTAGTCAACAATTAAGCTTTTAAATCTATTTCTCTATTGTGTCGAACCACTAACCGGTGTGAGTTTCAGGTTTGCTAGATCATAAAGATGTGATTACAATGAGTGTATTCTTTTAGAGATTTATTAATTAAACTTAAAAATATTTAATTTTTTAAATTAAATCATAATAATTGAATTTTCGGGAGCACAGTACCGCAGGAAAAAAAAAATCACCATTTTGCTGTCACGGTCACGGGCTGGGCTCACTGTCATCCGAAATGCCGTCTCGCCAAATCTGCTGTCCCCGATTCAAATCCCCACCCCGGTGGCCGGTGCCCGCCGCCCGCACGCCGCCGCCAGCCTTCCCAGCTTCCCAAGCCACCGTCCCATGCGCCGTGTCTCAGCGGCGTGATGAACAGCGCTCCAGCCCACAGCTGCCGCAAGCGCCTTTACGCCGATGCCCACGACGGCGGCTCCTCACCTCGCCGCCGCCGCCGCCTCACCCTCGTCCCCAACCTGTTCCAGGCCGTTCGGTCCTTCGCTCTCCGCACGCTCGGCAGCTCCCCCGCCAAACGCCGTCACGACGGCTCCACCTCCTCAGATCGCCTCTGCCGTCGCCGCAGCAGCCGCCGCCTCTGCCCCGTACCATTCCCCGACCTCGGACCGCTTAGTCCCCGCGTCGCGCTAGCCACCGCGGCACCGCCCCGCGCCGCCACCGCAAGCTTCACGTCAACGACGCCCGCCACGCCGTCTCCACTCCCCGTAGCTGCCGCAGCCGTGGCGGTCTGCTTCCCAGGGCCAGGCACTTCCCAGTCCTTGGTCCATTCGCACTACATTTCCTCCTTACGACCGGCGGATTAGCTCGTCGCCGTCGCTGGAAAACCGCGGAGGTAGATATGGGCAACCGCATCTCACAGCTACGGCGGAAGAGCACCAGCGACGGTGTTTCAAAGGCGCACACGAAGCGGCTCGATGGGTCGCCGGAAGTGGTGGATCTCACAGTGGAGCCAGAGCTTGAAAATAGCTATGTCGTGGGGAGGCGAATTGGCGACCGTAGCGTCCCTGCACTGGGATCATCAAGGTCGCTGGAGAAGAAGGCGACGTTATTCAAGGAACTTCATTGGGCGAAGAAGCTCGGTGGACGATTACAGGACACTGCACCCAAGGAGGTTACCATTTTAATCTTTATTATTCTCATGGAGTTTACTGAACAATGTATACATGGCCTTTTATTTTTATTTGAATAGTAAAAAATGGGTAGTGCGTTAGTGTTTTTGGAAGTTTGGGACTGTAGTTCTGTGAATTACAACACCTATCGAAAATGTGAGTTTTTGAAACAGAACAGGAGTAGCAATTTCTCTAAGCCTATTTTTTCTGTACGCACACTTAATTTAAAAATTAAATCATTTTCCCCCAAAGGTGCTTTGCTTTGATACATTTAATTCGTAGTTTAGTACTTGCTCTCTCTGTTTTTAAATATGTCCTAATTACTTAGCTTTTCCCAAACATCAAATTTAAAAACCGAGGGAGTAAATTAGTACACTAGCTTATTAGTTTTCAGTTGTTTGAATCGTTACAACAACTTTTCATATGTATAATATACTTTGAACCTTGATTATTGCAGGATCTATCTGAACTATTTACACCTCTAAGTGACCAAGAAGAAAGAGAAGTTGATACTCTGTTGTATAATAGGGATCACAGGTATACTTAGCATATGCTCATCTTATGGAACTTTTTTCTAAATATTGCTGGCACAACCAAATGATATTCTGGTCTCTCTTATTTCTGTAGTGATAAAGTCATAGTGAT